>VYXF01000186.1:512454-526651 GCA_013397295.1 Polioptila caerulea
CCGGGGCCGGGCGGGGAGCGCTGCCCGCCCCCGCCTGCGCACAGCCCGGGCCGCCCGCCGCGCAGGTGCGCTCCCCCCGCCGCGGAGGGCGGGCAACGGCGAACTCGGGGAAGGGGGGACAGCAATTGTGTCAATATGTATATATTGTACATGTTTCCCCCGGGGTGGGGGGGTAGCGTAGACAGGGTGGGCTCCGCCTGCAAACAGGGGCCGGGCTCCGACCCACACCGGCGCCCTGCGGGTCCCAAATCTCCGGCTGACGTTGGACAGATATCTGCCCAGGAAAGATATGGAGAGCACACAGTTCCCATCCTATATTCTCGTTACAGCTGTAGCCTGGCGCCTCTTCCCTTCACCGAGAGGCAGCTGCCTGGCAGCCCCACACAGGTGCGTGCATTGACGTGTGTGTTTATCCTGAAGTTGGGTTCCCTGGTAAATAAAGTTGCACAGCAGCTATGCTGATCTCCTTCATTTTCTTCACTACCACTTGCAAGCAGTTGAAGTGTATGGGGAAGACTTAAAAGCATAATTTCAATTTCTTAATAGTCTAGAAGTTTCAGCACTTTTACACGGACACAAAGGAGATGCTTATTGCATATGCCAGGGCATTTGTGTTTTTAATTTCCTGGGGGCAACATATCTCTGCAATCACTAGCAGCTTTTTTTGTTCTTCATGGAGCCTTTTATTAGCTGTCTGGTAGGTCTCATTCTGCATCTCTGCCTCCCTTTGTGAGAGTTATTATATTATGTGCAACATCTGCTATAATCTAAAATATTAGGGACCAAGCTCTCCTTGGGATAGCATGAGCTAATTCCAGTTTCAGAGGCTGGTGTCTCACACCACTCCAGTGGAACAGGGCAGCTATTATAGCAGGAGAACACATCCATCTCGATGCATCCATATGGACCTTGGCTTTTCAGTTCAGCTTTTCTGCCCCTTCCTGCACAAAAAGCAGTTGTAGGGCAGCCTAGCACCCTGCCAAGGGGCAGTAGCTTCACCCTCTGTGCTCTGCTCACATCTGAGAAGCGTTTGCCATTTAGGGAGCTGTCAGCCAAGTGTGGCATGGCACATGCCAAGCTGGGCAGCAGGAGTCTGGAAACCTTTTCAGTGCCTGGTGGAAATGGAAGAGGCTCAACTCAAAGGTACTTGGGAATCTTCTCGAAACAACCTCCTAAAGCTCTGAGCACACTAAGGGAGAAAATCAGTTTCTGAATGAAGGGACAAAAGCAGAAACCTGTGACTTTAGGGCATTCTGGGGAAAGAGAATCCTAACTGAGATACTTGAGTTAAAGGCCTACAGTTAAATTAGCTTCTCCCTCTGCCCCACCAAGTTCTTGAAGAGCAATGTGGGAGCTGGGCTGCAGAGGGTCTTTTGAAGTTACTATTGTAGCATGCTTTTCCAGTGAGTTAAGCTGGGATAATCATAAACTCATGAGAACAGACAGCCTTCTTCATTTGAGCATAAGAGTTTGCAACACTGCAGAGGCAGACAGCAGTATGCAATGCCCTAGGACTGCATGAGAGGTTTCCATCACAGCAGAGAGCAGCACTGTACAGACTGATTCCCTTCCATGTTTCTAACTAGAGCTACCCATCAGTTTGAAGGACAGTGATGGGAGTGATGGCACCTGAAGGCTTATTCCAGCCAGCTGGAGCAATCATTTCTGAGAGAGATTTCCTGAGGACTATTGGCAGCGGGAGCACAGATATAGCTCAGACCTGCTATACCCCACTAGCAGCACCAAAAAGTTCACAGACATAAAAATATATTTTTGTCCACATTTACCTTCAGACTAGAAATATAATAAGGGATGGACTCCCCAGCCAACTACAACCCTTAAAGAGCTCATTTCCTTGTGCTAGATACAGCACATTTGCATAGCTTGTTCCCAGGAGGAAAACACAACACCCCTCCCCTGCAATTTCTTTGTACTTTTGGGACTCACAACAAATCACAACTCCATAGCTGGATTGGATCAGGGCACATCATGCTAATTTATAGAAAGTTTGTGATATGCCCCAAATATTCTGATAGCACAACTCAGAAGCTTTTCCCAGAATCTAAAGCCAGGATGCATCCTGGGGAAAGGGAATTATGCTTCTTCAATTGTTAAAATGAAGCACATGAAGAAAAGTGCTGTTCAGTTATATGACTAACTCAACCACCCACACAGGCAAATCACCTGCCCTTTCTGTGCCTTGATTTCCTTAGCTGTATTTTATAATTGCATGAGGATATCCAGATTCTGGGCATTAGGAAAGGATTTCCAGAAAAGTGATGGTTATTGATCTAATTAACATTGCTCTCAGAATAAGTAATGAGAATCTAAAAGAAACATGATAGAGAAAGAGGCTCTTAAAAGTAAGGTTAAATTGACAATTTTTGTACCTAAAAGCTCATCTGGTTTTGCCATTTACACTGGTTGTTCTCACAAAAGACTTTCCCTGAAGTGTCTTTAGACTGTCATGGCTACAACAGTACTGCTTTTTAAAGGACACTGCTACCACAGAAATAATTGTGAAAATAGCAAGCAAATTATTAGATGAAAAAGCAGCTCAGAGGTCTTAAGAACTGAATTTGATATATTCATTATTGTAGGAAGAGCCAAAGTTAGTGTGGTGAGATTTTCTCAAGCACTAGCTTCAGTACTCACATGGGAAACTGGGTTAGAGAAAATGAAACATACCTAGAAGTACCAGTGGGGAATTCATAAGCAGAATCAATGTAAGACAGATGCTATGGTACTTCCTTGGAGGGAAGTCATGGAGGGATATTTCGAGCAGCAGGAAGTCCATAGAGAACTTCAGAAGTGAATAGCCATGTTGCTGAGCAATGTCTAATCTGTCTGTATAACTGAAATGTCCAGCTGCAGGATTTTAGGCACCACTGTGACATGGATACTGCCACAACTTCAGAAGGCACTGCTGTCCTCCCCCATCCTGCAGAAATGGTTGTCAAACCAAATTTGTGAGGCAGAGATCCCTCTTTGGCCACATGCCTCAGGACAGGATTACCTGGTTTGATCAACTGAGGACTTTACTGCGCCCTCTGCATTGGCTGTTTCAGCAACTGGCAGTCCTCACCCCACTGAGGAACACAGAACACAGCAAGACTGAAGTCCCAACACTCCTAAGCTGGGTGAAAGGAAAGCAAAGGTCACTGCCCTGCAGGTTGTGCAGTCTAAATGGGCAGCATGGCTCAGTACAAAAATCAAGTTTTCCTTGTATGTGTGTGGGGGTATCTCTCTAGGGCTGGAGGAACGGTGGGAGGTCTTGAATTACAGGTTTGCTCTTGATGGGTTGTAGAGAGCATGGTCTCTGTGGTCCTGGGTAGCTTCAAACTGTGCCTCTCCCTCCCAGCAGTTTTCAGTGGTACATGAGAGGGGACAGTTGGCTCTACTGTGCTTTAAATACTGCTATAGCTGTAAGAAAAAAAATGAGAGTACCAAGTTTTCCAGCCTCAGGAGCTGGCTACTGGGAATGGTTCAGGCCTGCACAAGCCTTCAAACCAGGATTTGCAAATGGGATGGATCTCACCTCTCCTGCACGCTGCATGCACATGGTGGATGATAGAGAGTGATGCCACTTGTGTGGCGAGAGGAGGCTCCCATGTAAAAGTCCCATTTTCCTGCAGAGGTTAAGGGAGAAGGTCCAGGCTTTTTACATCAATTTCGTCCTTGAACTCTTTGCCTCCAGACACCTTCAGCTCAAACTCTCCTGTCATGTGTTCCCTCACTCTGAGGGCCACTCATTTCATCTCCTCACAATGAGAGTAAGCTGGGTCCCTGCAAAAAGGAACACCAGTGAAATGAGTAAATCTTCAATTTTGGCCCCAAACCAAGTGACTTCAGAGCTCCTCTCTTGCCATTTCTGAATCTGTGAGGATCTGGCACTTGGGAGACCCTTAGGAATGGTGTTCTGTCCGCCCACCATTCCCAGCAGCTTGAGTGAAGAGGTGGCACCCTCAAGGCTGCATTATTTCAGCAGTGATCTGAAGACATCATGAAACCCTCTGGGGAAACAGAGAGGACTGTGGGCTCCCTCCCCTCCATATTGACCTGGTGCTACTGCCAGGCGGCATTCAATAGTTAAGATCAATCTAGAAATTTCTTTGACCCATGTAATCCTACACAAAGGAAATCTATTTAGGTGTCTAGAATAATCTTTTCCTTTCTCACTCCCACTCCTAGACTTAATTAACTAAAAGATAAATTTTCTTTCTCTACCAAGGCTGGGCTACTTTGCTGAGTGTTGAAGCAGTGTACCCTGTATCCTTGCAGCTCTACATGGAGAAGGCAAGGACTATAGGAAATTTATTTCCATCCCACCATGATATGTAAATTGCACACAGCAGCATTAATGCAGAGCCAGTCTCTACTTTCACCTCTCAGGCACATGGAAGGGTAGTGGGGACACAGAGCATCAATCTCTGTCACAAAACAGCATCAAGATGGGTTTGTCTCACTGGCTGCTATACTCACTTTTATACCCATACACAGCAGTGAGATCATGGAATTTAATAATGATCCTGTCATGGTAGAAGGTTAAAGGCAATTTTAAAATGGATTATCTTCATTTTGCTACCACCAGAGGTTGATTAATAGCAACTTTACTTACTAATCCAACTTGGTTCTGTTTTTGCCTTAAATTCAGGCAGTGCAAACAGTTTACTTGTTTTGTTGCCTGCTTCTTGTCAGGCATTTCATAGTATGGATTTCAGCAGAAGTGTTCATGTCCAACTAGGTTTTGAAGGCTGGAAGCAATCTATCGTTTTGCCTCTTCTGGGTGATACTCATCTCTCTGAATGGCTGAATACCTTTTAGACAGATGCCTTTGGATTTCACTGACACAAGTACACATCCCATTTATGGGCTCCATGAGAATATGGTCACCTCTGTGCTCTGTTCATGCTGGAAAGGAGATGAGTGCTCCCTGTTTCTGTCCCAAAGGCATACTTGGAGTCAGCTCTATATGAGCTGGTTCTTTACCTCCTCCCTTGGAAATCACAGCGTAAGCACAAAGGGGATCAGACCCACCCCTCACCTCCTTCCAAAGTCATCTTCCTTCTACAGGAACCCTACAAAGTATGTATGCAACAAGCTCTGAGTGCTGAAGCAGTGAGGCTGCCTTTGGCCAGCTAACCCAGGGGTTTCTCTACTTGGACCTCTGCTTCCTGCAACACCACTGTCAGCAGATCTCTTCTCCTGGGCAGAAGGCCTGTCTTTGCTGATTCGACTGCTGTGCTGATGCTAGTGCTGAAGCTTTGGTTTTCCTTCCCTTGAGGGTTCTTAATTTATAGATGCTGTTTAGAGCAAGTCACAGACACCAGTCACTTTTTCTGCCAACAACATGAGACTGTCCACCTTGTTCCCAAACCTAATCTTGTCACTAATCTTGTCACTTACTGCCAATGCCCCATCACAGAGATGATCCCTGTTTACCCAGCAACTCACAATATGGTGCTGGGAGGACTACAGTGTAGCAAGACAGAGAAGCTTTGCATCTTCCTCACTTCATGCCCCAAACCATCAATGTTAAAGCAAGACTCTGAGGTCTGTGCCCCTTCCCCTGCTAACAGCAGGGTTTAGGGGCCGGCAGTGCCCCCAGCTCCATTGCAGCTGCTGCCTATTGATTTCCAGACTACTAAAACATGTCAGAAATTCAGTATCCAAGGTGGCCATGCATGCTACTTGTTATTCTGTTGTACTACCCTCTACATTGAAGCAGATAGCAGATTCTGAAGCATTAACAGCTGATACAACTGCTTAATACCATTAATATTTGTTTAAAATCCTACAACATAAGAGACAATTCTTTTGGTCCCATCCTGTGTGCAAATCTCCTCAATTCAGCCAGTAGACAGCTTTGTCTGGGTCACCATGAAGCTGCTATGTGATCTGGAGTGTTACTTTAGAAGACAGGAGAATTTAAAAATGAGATTGAACTCGGTCACTGCAATTCTCTAACTATTGATTGAAGATGGAAATGCTGGAAACGTTCTTTCTTTTTCAAAACTGCTTTCAGGACACCCTCCTTCCCTTTATCATATTAGTTTTGCCCCTGCACACACCACCATGTTTTGCCTGAGACACACATAGCATCACTAATAAAAAAGTGTTTACCTTCATAAAGCTACATAACCCTCTTAAGCAATAACTGTGCTTACCACCATTTGCCCACAGCAGAAATCTCCAAACCATCCCACTGCTACATAGAGGTTTTCATTCCAGGCATCCACTTAGCAGCAAGATTTGCCTCTGGCTATGTATGGTTTCATCTCTGCTCCTCATTGCAGAGGTGCCCCAGGGAAATTTTACAGATCACTCAAGGGAAAGAGCTCTCAGGTATAGGATAGCTGGCTCTGCACCACCCAGAATGCCAGGTACCAGACAGCCTGGGGAGGTTTCCCAATAGAACATGCTTTACATTTTGCTTTGTTTTCCTGATTGACAAATTGTTCTTTATGGGAAAGGATCTTTAAGCTGTTCCTGCACTCCCAAATTGCATTTTTCTTGGTTACCAGCTGTTCAAGTAAAAAACGTTGATCACCAGGGATTTGTCATTTCTTCCAGGAATAGCTCAGTGTCTTTTAACAACCATGAAAGAAATACACAATGGAAGTACTTCTGTGCCTTCTATTAACATGACTGCAGTATCTGCCATGCCCAGAAGTCCATTCAGAACTACAGTGAAAGGGAAGTCAAATCCAATCTCAGCTGCCCTGCTCAGTCAGACTCAGGGTAGCAGCCGGCAGGTTTGACATCCAATAGTTTGGCCCAGCTGATCCAACAATATCCAGAATCCTCTGAACCAGAAGTTGTGGAAAATGAATTTGTGAGGTGAGTTACCGTTGTGC
The DNA here is from genome assembly GCA_013397295.1 of Polioptila caerulea. Taxonomy (NCBI): domain Eukaryota; kingdom Metazoa; phylum Chordata; class Aves; order Passeriformes; family Certhiidae; genus Polioptila; species Polioptila caerulea. Next base: position 519,312 of record VYXF01000186.1, read on the forward strand.
ATCATTGGCAGGTGGCTCAGGACATGAAGACAGGCTTGGACCCAGCCTTTCATGCTACAGTCTCAGGCTCTCTCCTTTAACAAGAGTTGGCATTAAGCACTCACCTGTTCCACCAGAACCCACTGCACTTGATAGTAAGCAGAGAAACACTATCCATCCATCTCTCAGGAAAGCACATGACTGTTTGAATCTCATGAAAACTAGCTTCAATATTACCCTTAAAAAAATTTATGTGGTTTTCTTTTTTCTGGTTGATGAACAGAAGCAGTTCAAACAAAGAGCAGGGTGCAGAAAGCAACACTACATCTCTGCCACCATATGTTAAAAGTCATTACTATGACTGTCTTGCCTTCTCGTCCCTTTCATTGTGACCCAGCTCCAGCTGTCATTAGCACATTAATGACTGCAGTCTATTTCAGATCAGAGAAGGAGGCAAGACAGTTGCAAATCATTGATATTGACTGTTGGTCTTAATGGAAACACTCTGTAATTTTGCATGTACATTCATTCAAAAGGGATAGAAAAATACAATAATTGCCATTTCAGTGTTCTGATCTCTCCCAAATCAGCTGGCAAGGAAACGAGCACTGTGGGCAAGAGCTAAAAAATTTAAAGTCCCCTTCACTTCCTTGCAGTGTGGGCTCTCTCCTCCAGTGTTTCATAAAATACTGGCATTCACTTTTTTTTATTTTGGTACAGCTGAGGAGTTGCTTGGCGCTCATCAAGGCCTTAATAAAGAAATCATTGGACTTTTGCCTGATGTAGTTATTCATTTTGAAGTATTATTCTAGTTCTCATTCCACTTGTCTATATTTGACTAATAGCAGCAGCGCCACACACACTTTCAAGCTCTCTCTATGTAAAGAGACTCAATATTTCTTTTCTCAATTATTGCTAAAATAACATCTACATCACTCTAAGCCTTCGTGATACATACAGCAACACTTTGGTGCCTTCTGGGATTCTGTTTTAAGTAACATTTGTATCGGAAGGCCTGTATGGGGAATAGACTTTGTATTAGGGGCCGAAGGCCTGTTCAACAACGGGACAGGGATCACTCAAGAAAAAGGAAATGTATTTCCTTAGGAAATGTGTTTTGGTGTCCCTGAAAAACTAACAACCCTTTTGGAGAACTCCTAAACTATTTAATCTTCAATTTCAGCCCTTGCAAAGCCATTGTCAGCAGGGAGATTGAAAGGATGGCTGCTATTTCATGCCACTTAACATACAAGCACTTGTCCAACTTTTATTGCAGAGCTGGCCAAAACAGAACCCAAAACCTGAGTCCCACTAACTCTTACTGAACTTAAACTGGCAGCTGGAAATCTGGGAGCAGCTCTTCTTGCAGTTCTGCATTCTCCATTTGTCTTATTTCTCACCTAACATTACATGTATGACACCGGAGGAGCGAGGAGAAGAAACCAATTTACCCCTCCAGTGCTGGCGAGATGTCAGGATAGACACTCGTTTATGCGAGGTCACCTCTGCCAAGCGCTCACGGTCTCGCTGGGACGGGAATTACAGAGCTGCAATAACAGGCTCGCAGTGCCATCTACCGCCCTGAGTCCCTCTACCAGCGCGAGTGACACCTCCCGGACATTGCTGCAGAGGGGAGCCGGGAGAGAGCCATCCACAACTATTCCTTTCTTCCTTAGACACTTCTCTCTCTTTTCCTGGGAAAATTACCTTAAACAGCCTTTCGAGCCTCTCCTCAAGCACACACAGCTTTGTCCAGAAAGACAACTTATGTCTTTCACTTCATGTTTTTGGTATAAATGACAGGATGATGGATAGCGAAAGAACATTTTATTGCAGATAAATCTCATGGTAGAAAATAAAGAGGAATCCAAACTAGAGTGGACCAAGGCTTTGAGCTATTATGGAGAAAAAAAAATCCCTTAGTTCTAACAGCATCTAACAGCAGCTTTTCACTACTGGAGTATCAGAGAAGGATTATATATACATGGCAGTTTTGTTTTCTTAATAAATTAATCATAGCTGCCACTTAGCCATCTATGCAGGCAGATGGTAGATGACTGCTAGGTAATCAATTCCCATATGGTAGAGAAACCCCATCCCCAATTGTGCTGATTTAAATCTCTTTGGTGCATCAAGGTAAAAATTATCCTGTGCCAGAGATGTGTACTGTCCAAGTATGCAGATTTGATCCTTCCAATGCATCAGGAAATCACACATACAGTGATAATTTGTTCTATTACACCAGCCCATTTTCTGCTCAGTGTCAAGAACCAGACCCTCCATAAACAGTAACTGTGCAGAAGTGATGTCTTCAGGTCTGCATCTCGAAGTGCAATTCAAAGATCATTCATAACCAGAACAAAGATTTATGAATACATATATATGTATGTATATATGTATGTATGTATATATGTATGTATGTATATTCTTAAAACAGCCACATCCTTTGAATTTCTTGCATTTCTAGCCTGAAAAGACAAATGAAAGACATCAGACTAGAGATTTCTGTTGGCTTAAGGGAAAAAAACATGCTGCTTTGTACTGAACTGCAATCCCACTCAGTTCAGATTTTAACGCCACCATTCAATAGACATTAAAAAAGCATCAACTGCAATTCAGCATTATTGTGCAAAGACTAGTAAATATAAATTATTCCCTCTCCTCCAAAGTAGCCTAGTAATGTGCTATAGGACCCAGATTTCTGCCACCATGTCAGAAAACCTGGATCTGCTGCCATGAGCCTGCTGGTTTAAAATAATTCAGCTCAAACAGCGGGATATAAACAGAAGCATTTTACAAGAAGTGATATAAATATGACTTACATCATCATAGTGACACTAAATGAACATAAATAACAGGGTTTAAACTCACAGCTAGAAAGCAACCTCTTTGTAAAGTTACAGCTACAATGAGCATGTGTCTCTCTACCTGACACAACCAATAGCCCAGTGTTTTCTTTAAAAGAAAAACAGACTGTAAAGTAGGTACATGAGCTTTAGAGTTCCCAAATGTTATGCTCTGGTATATGCTTTTAATAGACAACTTCACTACCATAAAAGCCCTGTTAGGCCAGGTTCAGATTAAAGAGAGAGCTGTAAGCAAAGCATTCATTCACTAGCAGCACCTAGACCAGCACTTTGGAAGGGGAACAGATTTCAAGCTGAAAATGTTCTTTCTTTTGGAAAAGCTACACTGTGGATTTGTTTCTTTTAAATAAAAAGTCACGAGTTTTGGGATGGATCCTGCAGCTTTAACAATATCAATGAGCAGAAAAGGAGCATTGAACTCAACCCCTTCCCATGGGCATCCCCTGGATTATAATCTCCCCTTTGCCATCATATTCCCTCCTGCCTTACCTCTGTCCTGCATTCCCCGCAGACAAAAAACAAGGCACTTCCTCCAGCCTGGCATCCCAGACCTAGAGACAAAGAAATACAAGTCTGTAGTGTCTTGACGGAGTTTGCAGATGTGCAGCTGGAATGCAAAACCCAGCTCCTTTACAGGGCTACACCTTGACAAAGAGGCAAGTCCATCCGTGCTTGCAAAGACAGGAAAACTCTGCTGCATGCAAGAGCCTGACTGTGAAGCATCCAGGCTGCATTTTGCTGCAGGCATGGAGCAACTTCACATGTCCACAGCGGAAGAAGCAGATGGTGAAAGAAGGGTGGACAGATGAATGGGTAAATCACAAGGAGTTGAGCAGTTCCTTAAAGGGTATGTTTGTCTTTTATGCCAACCACACAGAAACCACAGAAAACACATGCAGTCCAATAAATCAGAATTCCTGTTCAGGGGATGAAAATACCCACAGCCACCCACCAATGAAATTGATAGGCCAATTTCCTTTGGAAATTTCCTTTTTACATCTCCAGGGTAGAAAATATATCTATTGGTATCTCTTAGTTCAGGAAAACAGTGAAAAAGCTATTCTTCTTTTGATCTTGTGTTCAATTTTTTTAATGTCCATTAAGAACATGCACACATTCCCCAAAGGAAGAAGGGTCACTACGCCCATTTGCAGCAAAGCTTGCTAAAATACATACTAAAAAATCATGGCTATCAACAACAGTTTTCTAAGCTAATTCTGGTTGCAGTAACTATGTCACTCCCACAGATTCTGTTGCAAGATGACATTAAGCCTATTTCTGATTGAAGCTGTTGTATGCTCTTAGGAAATCCCTACTTTCAAGCTGTATTTGAGAGGAATTACAATTTCTATACAACTAGCACATAACAGCATTCCCTCTCACATAACATGTATTAAGAGAGAAGAGAGGACAACACTGTAGACACAAGACATGATTTGAAATGCATTATAAAACAGGACATAAAATACAGGTCCCCATAGAACAGGACAAGGTTCCTTTAGATCTCCATTCAATTTAGCCCTAAGTCATCATCAGGGTTTGGGGGTTTTTTTACTAATTTTTAGTTTGCAAGCAAAACTAAGATAGCACAAAAAAAGCAATCTGGCATTGCAGCTTTTGACCCAAAAGGCAAAAAACCAGACCCACACACATGCCAATTAAACACTTATCATATATCTCTTCTGGTTTTGACTTTCTGCCTAGGTTCAAGCAAAAGAGCTCAAACATTTACCAGTTACCTTGGGGAATTTTTTATCCTAGTCTGCACGCCTGCCAATTACCTACCTAAATGATTCTAACTTTTAGTCTTCCTGAAAAAAAAATCCACAGTGTCCATCTAGACTTTCTGCCTTTTGGTTTCTTTTTTTGCTTGTTTGTTTTGCTGCAGCAATTGCACATTTCTGAAAATACAATATGAAAATACAATACAAAAATACAAAAGTCTAGACTATGCCTCAGGTACCCTTAGGAAAATATAGAGAAGTAAGTAAAAAAAGATATGCTGGGACTTGATTTTGGGAAGAGATGTAATCTTTTCTAGGAAGAAAAGAAACACTTCTGGACTTCTGAATGCTGCAAGAATTAGTTTGCAGTTTTGCTTGTTCCACAGTCATTTTTGGCCTCACACACACTAAGACACACAAATTCCACAAATACTCCAGCTAACCAAGATTATGCAAACAATTGAAAGCAAAAAACAAAAAAAAAACCAAAACAAAACAAAGCAAAACAAAACAAAACAAAAAAAAACACCCAAAAAACAGAAGGCACTAGGAAAAATTAAAGGAAAATGAGAAGGAATTTCTGCATCCCTCAGAAAAACATGGATGAGTTGTCTTATGTTGAATGGATCTGAAAGTGTATGAGGACACAGTACCCTAGCACTAGGGCTTATCTCACAAAATGTCCAGCTATTATTTACTCACAGTTTTATTTCATCTTAACGCCAAGATGTAGAAAATAAGATAGAATATCAAGGCCTTAGGGTAGGATGAAACCTTAGTGTCTGAGATAAGAGAATCAGTCTCAGAAGAACAAGACCTCCAAACATCAGTACCATTAGGTCTGGGGCTCCTGCAAGTTTTGGTACGGGAGTGTAGGAGAAATCCACACCAAAGCTTTGCAGCTGATTCATTTCAAGTTTGTGCATAATCTCTCACCAATTTTGTGAGACAGTGAAACTCCACTGTTTTACAAAAAATCCCCTTAGAACAATCCACTGTGATCTCCAATCTTCCTCAAAAATAATAAACAAGCTTTTTGTGTTGATGCAGCTTTGTGGAAACAAACACAATTAGACCTCATGCTAAAATGAGCAGCATACTAATTGGAAGTGCTGAATCAATTCCCCAGGAATTCAGGGCTATCAGCAGTCTGACATCAGACATGGTAGTTTATATAGCTTTCACAAATTCCTGATAAAAAATAAGCACAGCACATTCACACTGAGCTTCTACTGTACACTGAAACAGATTCCTCCCCTTCCCCACCTCATTTCTTTACGTTAAGCTGATTTTACTTCACAATTTGAAGTGTTCTTATTCCTCCATCACTGGCATTTTACGAATTCCTATGGGCTGGATTGAAAAAATGCACAGAATAGCCCTTCACAGGTTAGAATCAACATGGAGCCTTTCTGAGGGAACCATGCGTGTGAAAGGTTGTCAGTTCTGTAAATCCAAGACCGCTGAACCGACACACGGTGCTCCCAAAGCACCCAATCTGTCTGGGTGTGCTCTCAGTGCCAAATCCCACGCCATGGGGAGCTCAGCAGCAGAGCAATCCCTCGGCTCTGGCAGGAGCAGCGCTCCCCCCTCTCCTGGTCTGTGTTTCCCCCTGCCTGCTGATGCTACGAGAGAACGGAGCTGAAGGTTATCTGGGTTCTGCACAGCATCAGTGACACTGACATTCCCAGTCCAGGCATGCCTAGCCAGACCTGTGCTACCCACAGAACAACCCACTGCTTCTTGCAAGGACACAAGTGCAGCTCTGCAATCCTCACAGCAGCACAAGCCAGCTTGGAATTTCTAGGATTAATTCCTTTTTCCACATCCTGTCGTGTAATTCAGTAGCACAGATTTTCCTTACAAACAGTGATGGATCTCACCCTCAACCAGAAAGGAACCTTTTAAAAACCAACCCTGGCCTGGGTTTGGACTGTTTTTCCTTCTCAGTGTTATTGCTAGGTGAGGTGTGAACAGGCAACAATAAATGATTTGTTGAAATGTGATTTAATTAGAACAGCACAGATGTTTTCATTCACTTGTCCTATTTTTCAGTAATGCACATTTCTCTTCTTCCATTGCAGATTAAAATACTTTATGGTTCTAATATGACCTGCCCTTCTCTGTATCTGATGTCTCTCACCAATTTCCCCTTTAAACAGCCGAAAACAAGACAGCTTCACTAGAAATTCCTCTTTCTCAATTGCACACTTCACACTCCCTGGAATACAGGTGCAACCTTCTTAGCAACTGATTATCCCCGTCAGCTTTGCAATTCTGTGTCCATAAACTATTAAACACGGGCCTGAGCCAGTTTGCCAAACACAAAAGCAATACATTTCAGAACTCAGAAGAACTGTATCTGGTGCTTCTATCATCTGTCACACTGCAAAGCAATGTCAGAGCACCTTCTATTTTTTCCACTTTATTAAAGACAAGTGAGAGGCAGCTTCTTCTTGCAACCACAGATAACTATGATCTTCAGTATTTCAATTAAAACCTATTAGACAGTCCTTTTTTCTTCATGGGGATGAAAAATTATATAAAGAGTTACCTTGTATAATTAAAACTCTAAATCTCCCTCCCCAAGAGTACCTGTGCTCCTCTCTGAGGTTACAAAGCTGGATCCATCACATGTAGGTGGATGTTCAGGTCTCATCTCTGTGGCACTCACTTATCAACTAAGGCAGGAAAGAGAGTCTCAGTTTGGGTTGGATGGGTTTTTTCCTGGTTGTGTTTGGGAGGTTTTTTGTGTCATTTGTTTTTTGGA
>VYXF01000186.1:526863-541744 GCA_013397295.1 Polioptila caerulea
TTGTTTGGGGGGTTTTTTGTGTTTTTTTTGTTTTTGGATTTTTTTTTTTTAAAAAAAAAAGAGAAGACAGTCCCCAAACAAATGGAGTGTCTGGATGAGAGGCACCAGGAGTGAGATCAGAACTGAGCAGTACCTGGCCAAAGATGATTCTGGCAGTAGGAGACTGTGACAACTCACTGACCACCTCCTCAAAATGGGCCCCAGACTCAAATGGAGGGAAGGAACTGCACCTGCAGACGAATTAGCAGGAGAAGCAGGAGGTAGAACTAGCAAATAGGGGAGCTGAGTAATCTGTAACGAATAAATATTGGTGCCTTTGTTTATTGAGTTGTATAAACAGTGTGAGGTTTGGATGATCAGCGAATTAACCTTCCATTAGTCACCACCCAGCTCCCCACTTTGCCCGAACGAATGAAAAATAGGAATACCCAGCCTCAGTGACTTGGCACTGGCACCAGGAAACGAGCCCACATTGATGCCAAGTTTGAGCCATGTACTTCTTCATCTATCCTCATCCCAAACTCTGGGCCAGGCTGCAATCCTGCCAACTCCTGGCCACAGCGGCTACCCCCAGCCCGGGACACCCCAGCTCTGTCACAACAGAGCAGCTCCGCCCGCGGCTGCACAGGGACGTTTCCAGAGGAACTCCTGAAGGGTTTGTCCCGCAGCTGCCACAAACGCTCATTTCCACACTCAGTTTGAGCACAGGGATTACCCAAAGCCAGGGAATCCCCGGCTGGAAGCGCTCTGCCCCCGCCAAACCACAGCCGAGCCCCCCTGACCTCCCCTGACCTCCCCAACATGGCGGCAGCGCCCGCCCTCAGCAGCACTGTCGCGATAGCGCCGCGCCTCCGCCGCGCTTTACGGCAAGGCCGCCCGGCGGGGAGGGAGGCGGTGGCAGGGCCGGTCCCGCCATGGACCGGAGGAAGAAGCCGCTGGACGTGGCTGCGTCCTCGGTGAGTGACTGCGCGGGGTGAGGCAAAATGAACTCCTCCGCCAGCTCAGGAGGCTTGTAGGGCTGTGAGGTGTGCTCAGCCGCGGGCCTCCCGCGGGCCGGGTGCGCCTGGCCGGCGCAGGCCGTGAGGCTCGGCCCGGGCTGCTGTGGTGCCGCCGCTAGCAGGGAAAACAGCCCGCCGGGGGAGTGCTGGAGCTCTGTCTCCTCGCCTTAACCCCATGCTGTGTACTCATTGCGGCAAATGCTGGATTAAAGGGCTGCGGTAGCGCCGTGTGTCGCATGTCGGGTCTGTGACCGTGTCGGGGCTGGGATTTCGTCCCCTCGCCTTCCTGACTGGGCACAGTCCCTGCGCTCCAAACCCGAGTCTGCTGGGCCTGGATTTGCTCGCATTCCTGATGTAACGATAAAATTAGGCCATAACAGGGAAAAGAGTTTTTCCTAAGGAGCAGAAGGTCTATGCTGTGGCAGATTAACTCCCACCTTTGGGCATGCTGGGGTGCTGCCTCTCGCTGCTCTCCAGGACACTCAGGAGAGATGCTGCCAAACACTTCACATGAAGAGTTATGTAAATAGTTAATGTATGTTAATAGTTAACTGTGAAATATTTTACATTGAATTTTTGGATGATCGTCTCTAAGAAGGGAGAATGGGTGATTTTTACGACACTGCACTTTGTTGTCCCAGGGACTTGAAAAGCAAATGCTTTAGTGCTTGGGACAAACATTAATACCAAAGTCTTCCCCTTTCCTGGTTTAATGTACTTCTCTGAATTTTGTCATCTGTAGGACTCGCAGGAAAAGTAGCACAATATCATCTTCCAGACTAGTTTTGTAAAAACCCTGGGGATGATATTTCTTAGTGAAAGCTGAGATGGACCTGGGTCACAGACAGAAATGCTACTCGTATATTTATTTAAAAAGAAGAAAGCTAATCTAAAACTATTAAACAGTACATAAAACAGTGGGGAAAATTTATATTTTATGATAGCAAACTTTTATCAATTAGTTTCTAAGACAGGATTTTATTCACTGTCTAATGGTTAAAAGTTCCCTTTTCATATTCAGTAGTGTTTTTCATTACTCCTTCTCTATTTGTTTGCCATTAGGAGGCTTGTAAAATCTAAACAGAGTTATGCCTCTCTATCCTCATTATGTAGCAAAGGATCAAGGATATCTTTGGAGATTGTTTTAATCCCTGATCATAGTTTGCATTCTGTGTTTTTTTACTTTGTTTACTGTAAAAGGTGATCTTGGTGATCAGATCACTGCTTCAAAGTTCCACATAAAAATGCAATCAAATGCTCCTATAACTGAAAATAAGAAATTGTTTTCCTAGAGATACAGTTATTTATTGCAGTAGCTGATGTCTGTGCATGTGATCTGTTACTCATGTGTTGTTTTGCTGGTGATGTAGCTGGTAGATCTCAAAGCTGAACTCTTCCGAAAGCAAGAGGAATTCAAGAAAGAAAAGCTGTTGAAAGATGCTGGTGTCTTTGCAAAGCCCAGAACCACTAATAAGGTAAAAATAATCTTCCATTGTTGTTTTTGTCATTCTTTCTCCTGAAAGTAAGGAAGTTAATATTCAAATCTAAATAATAGTAAATACCCACAGCTGTGTTTCTCATCAAAGATAAAATGTACACGATGAGAACGTTCTTTAAAGTTCATTTCTAGGTGAGATTCTTGTGCACAGCAGAAAGCTTGGTCTTGTGCTTATGCCCATCTAAATCCCCACTTAATCTTCATTCCCCAAGGATACACACCCATTAATTACAGGAAAAGATGTTTTTTATTAGAGGATTTTGTGTGATGCTGCAGGATGGAGGATGAGATCCTTCTAGAGTCACTGAACTTCCTTGATAAGATAGCTCTGCTATCTGTTTGTGGTGTACGTTAATGAATACACAATTTTCTCTTGCTTTGGTCTATACTGCACTTTGGCTTTTGTTCATTCTGTAGCTTTCTAGAAGCAGAATGTGCTGTTCCTGCCGTATTTGAAGCACATGCAGCATTTACAGTGTTATGCTGCAAACAGGCCAACTGACTGTATTTTTTTATCTAAAATGGAGGCAATAGAGAATAGAAACAATTTGTAGCTTTGTTAGAATGTATTTAATCAGCAAGATTGCATGATTGGGGTTTTTTAACCTTAACATCTTTGCCAGAATATATTTTGTCTGTTTTCTGAGTGCCTTTGGGTTTTTTAGCTTCTCAGCCTGCCCTTAACTGTGATACCATCCTGCAGCCTGTGTAAATTCAGGACATACCTGCTGTGTCCTACAGCACAGGAATAGTCTCAAGTCAAACATGTGTAAGATGTTATTTACGAAGTTTTCCATAATTGATGTGCATCGTTTGCATTATAGAGTTGAAATATTTTTTGAAGTGTTACCATTTCAATATTTTAATCTGTTTGTTGTTGCAAATCTGTCCTCCACAGAAACCAAGTATCTGGACCAAACAGAACACGGGAGTTGTAAATCGAGCTGCGAAAGATGTTGAGCAGAAGGCAGAAGAGCAGGATATATTGGATAAATCAAGGTAGCTCCTAGGCTCTGTAAGAAAGGAATGCTTTCCAGAATTTGTTTTTTGGTATTTAGAAAGGCACAGAAAGAAGTTTTTTGGACTAGCAGTTCTCATTAGACCAACCAGTAATTCCAGCATCATCCATACTTTTTACCAGTAGGGTACAAACTGTATCCCAGCAGTCTCATGCTCTCATGCCCTCACATTATCACAGCTGTCTAAATGTGTCAGGTTATTTTTTTTTTTAAGTCATCTTTAGAATTACCAGCCAGTGCAGTGACATGTTAGAATTCTCTAGCAAAGTGTTTCTTGGGCTTGACAGAAAATGGCTCACATTTTTCAATTACCTCATTTTCTAAATGGGTTGGTTGTACAAAAAGACATCTGTTGAAAATGCCATTTATAAACCATTTGCTGTGCTTCTGTAAGCAGTTCCTTGCCTCTTGAAGTTCCAGAAATTAGCTAAGGTTTTCTCTTCAGTTTCTTAGATTAAGTGCAACTTTGTGTTATCTCTTTTTTCCCCTGTCTTTCAGTATCTGTAAATAATGGTTTAGCTTCCAGTATTTATATGACAGACCACAGTACTTAGGTAAAGGTGGAATTCTTGTAACATCATGTTTCTGCCTACTTGACAAATAACATTTAAGATTAAGTTTTTAGCTTCACTAAAATTATTTTCAGTGTAAATTCTGAAACTGGAAAAGATTGTATCTTCAAAAATGCTAGTGAAGGTTCAAAACAAAAGCCAGGCATAAATTAGCTTCTAATAAACACCTCAAGCACTCCCAGGATTTTCCTGTTCCATTTTTCTAAGGCTAAAGAGGTCACTTTAAACTATGCTTGAATTGGTGGCATTGCAAGGTTATTTCTTTTTCTTTTTCAGGAAGAAGCATGAAGAGAAGGCAAAGCTGTATGAGAAAATGACAAAAGGAGACTTCCCAGGTGAACAATACTATTCCAAAATGAGTATTTATATATATATATGAATTATTGGAATTATTATACAAAGTGATTGACATGGTTTATTCAGCTTTGAAAAGGAGAAAAATTACATTAACTGGAGAAAATAAAATTACTTTTGAAGGACAGCCTGAACAAGTAAAGCACTACAGGCTTGTTTCACTCATTCGTTAAGTGGGTGCAGTATATTCTGGTTTATCAATACAGTTTCTTAGAAAAACAAAAAAACTGTTCTCCACTGTGCAATCTTTGGATTGTATTGCTGATGTTCTGCCCTGCATTCTAATTGTTGGGCCTTTATGAAGAGAAGAGAATCAGGAAAGGAGTCTGACTGCTCCATATGTGAATACCAGTCATGCAGCTAATAGGGTTAGAGAATGCTAATCTGTTCCTTTCTCCTCTCACATTCAGTTCCTTTCAAAAGGTAATTATTTAAATAGAATACAAATCTCCTTGCAGTTAATCTGTTTTCTTTGCCAGTGTCCATCTTCATCCACATGACCCCACTGATTTCCTCTACTTTTCTAAAAAGTACCTTCATGAATGCTTGGCTCCTGCCAACATACCAAATGTTAAGCATCAGAAAAGTATTTGAGCTGCTATATGACGAATCCTTTGCTTATGAAACAGTTAATGAGCAGAGAATGTTTTGCTGAAAGAATGCAGCTTTTTCTGTACTGCACACAATGCCCTGAAACTTCGATCCAGAAACAGACATTATCACTGTGGAGCCAGTTGATAGCTCCAGGTTTGGCACTGAATGAGGTTTAAGTACTCCCCAATAGTGTGGTCAAGGGCATTGCTGGCAGCTGAAAAGCTGATTGTAGCTATTTGGTATTGATTTTGTGCTCAGTTCTGTTCTTTTCACGGCTGTTCTCTAAGAATTGATTTTCTGCCTTAGATGAAGAAACTGAGGATTTGTACCTGGTGGATTTCACTCAGAAGATCATAGACAAACAGCACGAAGTACAGGAGCTGCATCAGAGCGAAGCTGCTGGGAAGACTTCAGAAAGAGACACAGATGAGGAGGAAACTCAGCCTGAAGCAGACATTCCACCACCAGAAGACCCTGATGAGGAATGGTTGGTGCTACTGATTGGGTTCATCTGTCCTGGCCACTCTTATTCTTAAAAATTGCATGAGAAAATACTTACCTTTTCCAGAATGTGTGAAGGGTCACCTCTGTTTTTCTTTTTTNCTCTGTCCTGGCCACTCTTATGAGAATTGCATGAGAAAATACTTACCTTTTCCAGAATGTGTGAAGGGTCACCTCTGTTTTTCTTTTTTGTTTAATACTACACATTGACAAGGAGATGTTAACAATCTCTCATTTCTCCTTTAAAGACAGTCTCTATGTCACTTTCATTTCCACATAGGTAATACTGTAATAGAATCTATGTCCAGGATCTTGAGAAATTGCAATGAGGTCAATTTAATATAGGGGGGACAACGTAATCTCCTCTCTTACTTTCTTGCATAGTTTATGGGAGTAGTCATCACAGCATTGGTACCATTTTATACTTTGATGTGCTGAATTGAAATGTATTTTAGCAAAACTTGAGGATTTCATGGTATTCATCTTCCCTTTAATTGTGAGTGACTTAAAAATGAGCAGTCATTTCACTGTACAGCTTTCTCTTAAAGGAGAGAAACTCTGGTTGGAATAAGAACACGATTTTCAGCATTTCTTCCACTTTGCTGCAACACAACAAATAGTCTCTGACAGTTTTTTGTGTCATTCCAAGTAACCACTAGTTTTTCATTTGAGACATTAGGAATAATCATGAAACCAGTCCTGACTAAACAGTTTCCTTGTCCATTTGTTTGAAATGCTTGTGGAATAAGAGATTTTACTTCTGTTAATTAGTTTAAACCAGTAGTAACCAATACAAAACAGCATCCCTGTTCTTCAAATGCTAAACTGTAGATATCCTTAGAAACTGTATAAAAGACTTATTAAAAACACAGACCTTTAAAAGTTTGGGAGTTAGGAGCTGAACTGCCAGTCATACTTTTTCAGATGTAATATTCTTTAGAATGGGATAATTGAGGCAGCTTGATGCTAAAGAACTTTCTACATTACAAGACAATTAGTGTAGCTCTTAACAGCTTTTTCAACAACTGTAAATCAGGTGTTCAGTACTATAAAGAGTTGAATAAGAAGCACAATAGCTTCAGAGGAACATTTTGCTTGTGTTTTAGTCAGCCTTTGTTATACCAGTTGAATGCACACCATCATTCTGTTCTGAATGGCCTTTAGACTGATAACTGAAATGTATTGTAGCGATTTCATATCCACAAGAAGTCAATGCTGCATCATTATCTTCACCATGGGAAGCAAACAGTAGGCTCAGTTCTATTTTGTTTGAAAACTACGTGATATTGTTACTTCTGAACATTTCTTACGCCATTTTATTGCCCAGGCAAACAGGGGTCTCAAAGGGAGATTGAATAAATGTCTGGTGGAACTGTCATATGCCCCATTCTTAATCTGGGAGTGTGTTAAGTGAAAAGCAGGAGCAACTGTGACACACAGACTGAGAGGTGACAAATACTCTTTGGAAAGGGTCACTGCTTCTGTCTTCTGGGTAAGACTTCTGTCAATCTGCAAAAAGGAGTTTTGCTTCATTTTTCTTTTTCTTTCATTACAGGGTTGATTATGTTGATTTCTTGGGCCGATCCAGACGCTGTATGAAGAAGGATTTACCAAGTCTACTTAAAATGGATCAGGAACTTCAAGGGAAAAGGTGTGGTTTCTCTAATGGAGCTGCATGTTCCTCTCAGTATTTAACGTTTTGGGTTTTTTTAATGAGAAGGAAGAGAGGCTTTGCTTTGTGACCTCATTCTCAATTCAGAGTTGATGTTACTGATTTCTCTAGATTTGCATAATTTGCAGAGAAAGGTTTTAATAAATTGATGTAGCAATCTCAAGTATTCGTTGCATGTTTAAAAACTGAGGTCCTTGTATTACATTATACCTTCTTTAAAATGCCAGAAAAGTGATTCCTGGTTCTGTATAGGGTGGAAACTGATGGTAGTCTTTTAGCAATTCCAAATTCTTCATGATGTTCAAAGTGAATTTGTTAGACCTCAATTTTTTTGGTTTTGTTCTTCTGTTAAACAGCTGTTAAATAGCTCTTCTGTTAAATTTACTTCCTTGTTAATATTTGAATATTAATATTTTGTGTTGATCTCTTGGGTAAATGCTTGCTTTTTGTTACTTCAAATGCCTTTCATTTTCTTACATTAAATGTGAAATGTTCCTTTATGTGATTGCTAGAATCCCCACAGATACCAATAACTGATTATTTCATCTCCCATTCTGTGATTTGATAATTATTTCATAAAGCTTCTGAGAAGGGATATGATTTTGTCTTTTAATAACATGTTCTACCAGTACCTTGTTTTAGAGGCAGCTTTGTATTTCTATCTTGATCATGTACCATAGACATCAACATTGTATCACTAAGTCTTTTCTACAATGATCTGTGTTTTGTGAAAGCTGCAATAGTGGATCAGACCCAATCATACTTGCACTATTTGGTACTGACAAACTGGTAAATTCTGCTCTATAATCCTTAATTTTTTATTTTTTTTTAATTAGACAAGAACCTGATGGGAATACTCTGTTATCTGAAGACATGAGAAGAGAACTTCAGAGGCAGCAGTGGGAAAAGGAAGAAGAAGAAGCCCTCAGAAAACCCATGGGACCCATCCATTATGAGGACATTCGAGAAAATGGTGCACTGCCATACTTTCTATCACTTACCTTTGTATCACCAAAGAGATCAGCTGGAGAGGGAGCAAGGGAGAGTTACTTACTGGGCTTGTATGGCAGAGTGTAGGTGTGTGTTAAGCCACGTGTGTAATGACTGTTGAAAGTTACCAGTACATAAGTCTACATTCTTTTTTTTTTTTCAAATTGTGTTTTTCTCAAGTGTTTCTCTACCTCCTCCTGTGTTCTCCTTCAGGAAGCTTCACTTTATGTATCACCTAAAGCAAGCCATTTTAGCCATCTAAAACTAATGCAATCTTGGGAATAATTCCATGCCTGAAAGCAGGGTGCCTGGAGGCTGTAGTTATTGTCAATTATAAACTGAAGCTAACTTGGACCTATTGTTTTTCTTCTTTTCAGAGGCCAGGCAGCTCGGTGTTGGTTACTTTGCCTTTTCTCGGGACCAAGAACTCAGGCATAAACAACGGGCAACCCTGGATATGCTGAGGGAGCAGGTATGAGAGTAAAGAGCAGACTGGGCTGCAAGGGCAGACAGGTTTCAGTGGTTACTGTCTTTGAATTGTTGCATAAGTGCTACATTAGGTGATGCTTGCAACTGACTGCAAAGAAGCCAGAGAAATTTGGCTTCTTTTTTCCTGTTGAAACCTGGTACTTGATGAGGATTGCTTTTAGTTGTTTTGTGAAGGAAGATATGTACTTGTTCATAATAGTAAATAATTCATGTTTTTCTTTGCTGTTAAGACACTTGATCAGAGAAATAAACGTGAACAGCTGAAGGAGAAGAGGAAGGCAGCTCTAGATGCAAGGCTGTCCAAACTTCGAGCACGGAAGGTTAAAAAGTTAAGAGAAGCTGGATTAGAGGAAGAGGCAGAAAAACTGGAGAATGGAGGTATGATCTGTTGCCTTTTTAAGTTAAATACTTGCTATTTCACCTTGTTCTTGATCTATGGACAGAGAGATTCTAATTTATGTTTGTTTAGACATTCAATATATTGGCATTGTGTGTTCTATATATACAATTAGCATAACTTTTAGGATAATGAGAGTTGATGTAATTGTGTGTAGATATAAAATCATGCCAGAAATAGCTTAATAATACAGATAGAAATATGGTTTGTAGATTGTAGCCTTTTTTGATTCACACCTGACAGCAGGAATTACATGGGTTAATTATGCAGGTTGAGGTTAGAGCTGCTGACATTGCACTGGCTTTTTCTTCTCTGAAGATGAGGTAGAATAAGTAGTAACAAGTCAATTTTGATATCATACAATATACACTGTGACAGTTTCAGTGCAGTGTGTGAATTAGAGATACAGCTGACTCTAGGATTTAGGATAATGAATTTGAATTCTAATCCTGTCTCTGTGCTGTCTCACGACACTGTAAGTCAACTTGTACTGTCTGTCTCCCATTGGAAAATGTAGCTAATATTTCACTGTGTTAGAATTCCATGCAAGTGATTAACTGTGAAATGTTCTGGAAATGACAACAGCATTGTGCCACTGCTCACTGTTATGGTTCAGAAGAATAAGAATGCAAATTGTTTTCTCCAGTAAATGAAATAGAGATACTGTTCTTATTAGAGATGTATGGAAATAAGTGTTCTTATTTTTACCTGTGAGAGTCATACAGATTTCATTCTGTAACTGACAATCTCTACTATCTTTTCTTTCACACAGAGGTGAAAAGTGCTGCTGAGGAACCAGAACCTCCAAAAGTTCCTGCAGCAAGTAGGAAGGTAGAGGTTATCATCCAGGAGAGGAGAGATACAAAGCCTGGAGTGCCTTATGTCCGAGAGTGGGATAAAGGCAAAGGTAAGGAAATGTAGATTCAGGAACGTTGTTGGGAAAGAGCATGTACCCTGCCACTTTGATTTCTATTTTGTGACCAAAGTAGGGTAAGACTGAGAAGCACTGAAATCCTTTCTGCCTTGGTACTGATGACTCTCCAGTGTCCAGGGCAGTGGCAGACAAGGATGCCTTTGTGCCACTAGCTGCTATAATGTCCCCAGAATTTTTCTTCTATATGAGTTAGTCTGCATTTCTGGATGATCTTGACACAATGACAAATTCTGTCGTTCATAAGATGTATACAGTGTGATCTTTTCTTGATATATTCCTGTGGTTTGTGTTACCTGATAGCAGGATGTATCACACAAACAGGTACAGCATGATACTAAAACATGATGCAAGCAGAGACCACTTCAGTGCCTGTGTCCCATTTTGAAGCATCTTCCTTGTCACAAAGTGATGGCTGTCTTGTAGATCCTTCCCAAACCTATTAACTCCTTTTGCTCTATTAATCTAAGCTCATGCACTTTCTTCTAATCTGAGGCCTGACTTCTAAGTAAAAGCAAACAAGGAATAGACAAAGCACATAAATGTTCACCTTCCTTAGTACTGTAACAGCACTATTCCTCTTCTGTGCAATACTGGTATTTCCAGATCCTTCTTACTTTTCAGCCTTTATGTTCTATTAATGAACATCACAGGAGAAACTTCATGGTTCCATTAAAACCCCAGACTTTCAGATCCTATCTCATAAACCTTTATCCTGCCTGACACTATTTTTTTCCCTCCTCTGAGGAAGCCTGGTGTCTCACTAACACCCAGGCAGCACTGCAGCAAATACTACACTCAGAAAGCAGAGGACAGCTTACTCTAATATGCATAGTGAACTGTCTGTGGTTCACTGAAGGAATCTGCACTAGATTCTTGTATTTGCATGTAGTATGAAATGGAGAAGGAACTTAAGGTGGCTTTACACAGTTGCATCTACTTTGTTTGCCAGTTTGTTTTCCCCCCTGTCTGACTGACCTTTAGACCTTGAAATCTATGCTAAATCTACCATTTTCCTGTTTCTAACAGAACTGATGTTTGGACAATGGGAAAAGAAACAGGAAGAACTTAGAGATGAGCGAGACCCAGAATTTGCTCCACCTTCTGATTACTTTTTGGGACAAAAGAAAGATGATTATTACCGAAGTCAGAATTTGAACAGCTCTGAAACCTCCTCTGAAAAACTGGAAACAGAGAGAGTACAAAACCAACAGAGGCCATCAGTGCAGGGCAGTGGCAGCAGGGCTGGAGATGTGCCTCCATCAGCACAGGCTTCCAACAGCAACGTTCCAGATAAGCCAGGGTCAGCAGAGCCCAGTGACCGTGACACTCAGGGCGTGTCATCAGCAGAGGATGACAGCAGCGACGGCGAGGACATGCTCCCACCAGCCCCTGCTTATGGCTACGGTGCCCGAGGTGTGCCACCACCACTGCGGGGCTACGGCTACGGCACCCGGGGCGTGCCACCGCCCCTGCCGGCCTACGGCTACGGCGCTGCCGAGGTGCCCTTCCCAGTGCAGCCTTACGGCTACGGAGCACCGGGAATGGGGCCGCCAATGCACGGCTATGGCTACGGCACTGCTGAGATGCCCTTTGCGATGCAGGCTTATGGCTACGGCACCCAGGGTGTGCCGCCAGGAATGCAGACCTGTGCATGCAGCACCCAGGGTGTGCCACCAGGAATGCAGACCTGTGCATGCAGCACCCAGGGTGTGCCACCAGGAATGCAGACCTGTGCATGCAGCACCCAGGGTGTGCCACCAGGAATGCAGACCTGTGCATGCAGCACCCAGAGTGTGCCACCAGGAATGCAGACCTGTGCATGCAGCACCCAGGGTGTGCCACCAGGAATACAGACCTGCAGCTGCAGTGCCCCAGATGTGCCACCAGGAATACAGACCTGCAGCTGCAGTGCCCCAGATGTGCCACCAGGAACACAGGTCTGTGACCCCAGCAGCCAAGATGTGCCACCAGGAATACACACTTGTGAATGCAGCAGCCAAGATGTCCCACCAGGAACACACACCTGTGGCTGCAGCAGCCAAGAGATGCCACCAGGAACAGACACCTGTGACAGCAGCAGCCAGGATGTGCCACCAGGAACGCAGGCCAGTGGTTGCAGCACTCAGGATATGGCACCTCCAGTGCAGACTGACAGCAGTGACACTCCAAATCAGGAACCACTTTATCAAAGTTTAGATGATATGCTCTCTTATTATAGACAAGTGACTTGAGCTGAGCAAAAAGATAAGCAAGAACCATGATTAAAGAACTGAAGTATAATTAATTGTGTGCTCAGCAGAGTATTATTTTCCCACATATGGGAAAAATAAGTTTCTGTAAGTACATCAGAATAAATCTGAATATCTAAGCTGTTTTATATCACAGCTATATTTTGCCTTGTTGGTTGTTTTTATTCTTACCTCTTTACTAAAATTTAACTCTTTGACACTTACAGCTGAACTTAAGGGTATATAAATTAGTTGCTTTCACAAGATAAACTCCTTTATTTGGTTGCTCTCAGCTGACTTCTGGTTTGGAGGTACTACAAGTTCAGTGACATCCATAGAAACAGTATGGAAATGGTAGGTCCTGTGCTGCCAAATAGAGAATGATTTTGTCTTTTGGAAGTGCAGAATATTATCTAGTGAACTGTGGTGGTTCACATGGCCTCTGCATTCCTGAGGTCCATATATAGCTCATAATTCTCTGCAGTATTTTAGAGTGGAGACATTGCAGATATCAATCAATAATGATGGTAGGCTAAAAATAAACACATAACTGAAGCAGAAGCCTTGACACCTGAATTTACTGTCTTACTGGTTTAGAAAATCCTCTCGTAATTCTCCAAGTGTGTTTTTCTTGCATAAGGAGTTATATATATGGCTTTATTTATACTTTAAAAAAAAACCTGTGATACTGGAGTCATTAAATATAAAAGCAGACCAATCTCTACCAAACTAACTTTTATTTCAGAATCTTAGTAAATGAGAATACTTACTTGCCATGTAGAAGGTCTTTATTTCTGAAGGTAATATAGATCACTCTCCTAGTATTTTAAAAGCCTCATACAAGAATAAGACCTAGAAAAGCAGGTGAGAGTGGGAAATGGCATAGATTGTTAAATGACGGGGATAAAGTTAAAATTGTGAACATTTAAATGCAACAGTGAACTGGCCAAAGAGACAAAGCTGATGTGCTCCTCTTGTGTGCTTCAGTCAGATCTCGGGCTGCTCTGCAAGCCTGGTGAACAGCAAGATGTTCAGTGTGACTAAAGGATGTGCAGAAGAACATACTCTGTCCTCAAATTCTAATTTAGCCTCAGCTCCCGCATCATTGGCTTTTGCACTGGAATTTGCAGAGAAGGAACAGTACATTACAATTATAGATTAATTTAATCTCAGAATACTATTCTGAAGTAAGACAATACACTATCCCAAACTTGAAAAAAACAAGAATGGAGAACCTCTTAGAGAAGGTCACACCCAGTTTTCCAGGCTGGCTGATTTACACTAGAGAAGTTTCCTCTTCTAAGACCTCACAGAATCCGTATCTGGAAGCCATTCAGAGCAGGATATAATTTCATTGGAGCTAAACTAACTCTAAAGAGTGGGCAAAGTCTTTTTTAACAATGGAGCTTGACTTGAATTGATTACAGCAATCGTATCCTTCAATGGATTTCTCTACAAAGAATATTTATGTCTATTTTGCTGCTATTTTAATTGACATCCATTTCCAACTGCCTTCTAGACTTTGTTTTTTCTGTGCCCTTCAGACTGTGGTAATTTTATGTATATCTATGATTTAGGAGTTATATTTTCTATGCCTTAGTTTAACATAGAGCTGGAGCTGCAGTAAGGAATGAAATGCCATTTATTACATTGTGTTATTTAAAAAGATACAAAGTGTTCCTTTGTTCAGCTTCATTTCCACAGCCTAATATTAAACAGGAGGACTCTGGGCCAGGAGGGCAGTTCAGTGCCTATAGTGAAGTTAAGCCTGTTGAGAACAGCTCTCCCCCTCAGTGGTATGTCACTTTGCCATTTGGTCTCCTTCCCTCTTGTCTTGCTTTTTTGCTGAAATGCTTTTTGAATATTGTCTCCTGCTGTGGAGCACACATCTCTGTTCACCATCCTCCTGTCAAGTTAGCTTGGCTGGGATCAGCAACCTCATTCATTTCATTCAGTAATTCCTAGGGCAAACAATTCCTTATTGATACACTGCCAAAGTTTTATTTCTCTCATATTTTGGAGTGTGTTGTCTCCCTGTCCCTCTTCCTCCTCATTTAAACCACTCCCCAGGTTACCTACTTTGACCCCAGTGGAAATGGGGGTGCAGGGTGGGTAGGGATCTGCCACCACCAGCGTGTGACTGATGGAAGTGAAGTAAATCCAGCTTGTGCTGTCCCTGAGCGTGCAGAACTGTGAGCACGCTCTGGTTTTCATGGGTGCAGTGTGTGCCCCAAGAGGTACCAGTGGTGGCTTGTGTTGCCCTCACTGTTCTGCACAGATGTAGGGGCAGTCCCTGCTCTATATCTAAGGCAGCTTTGTCCGACATTTTTGTGTGAATAGTTTTCTGCTACTAAAGGTACCTTTATCCAAAATGCAAGCATGATGCAATCTTGAATTTCAGCCTTCACACGCTGTATCTGGCTGGCAGGACTCAATCTGATGTCCAGAAAAGTACTTTTAGAGAAGACAATTTTCTCAGTGTCACCAAGAGCTGATTTATCCCCTTTTGGAGGGCAGCAAGGATCTGATCTTCCTGTGAGCCCTTGGCACGTGAGCTGAGGCTGATACACGGGGTAAAAACTGCGTGCCTGGAGCTGTCAGCTCAGGGGCCGACGGCGCATGGCTGGCCGGCTCT
>VYXF01000186.1:547485-558776 GCA_013397295.1 Polioptila caerulea
GGGACCCGGGACCCGCGGGCTCGAGCCCCGCTCGCCGCCGGCTCTGGGTGCGCGGCAGCTCCCGAGAGTGTTCGGCAGCGACTGCGGGCAGAGCAAACGCTTCTTGCAAGGGAAGCAAGAGAGCAACCAGGCACGTCACCTCAGATGAAGCTTTCACAACTTTCTTCTGTCCTCTGAGCTCAGGCTGGGATCACGTTCAGCACAGTCTGACTGTCTGCTTAGAAATTATTCCTCAAATCGCAACTTTCTCTCTCTTTTTTTCCTATACTCCAGTAGGCTGAATACTTGGTTAAACTCTTCAGGTAGTAATGCAATTAAGAGGGGAATTTGGCAGTCTGGAACAGACAAAATTGAGCTGATGTTTATTGTGGCCTGCAATGCAGAGTCGGTGTTCGACACTGCTGTTGACAGCAGAGGTGTGTGTGAGTGATGCTGGCAGGAGAGAGAGCTTCCTTCATTTCCGTGTTCTTGTGGGTTTGATCTTCCATCTTGTTATGCATGTGAGACAACTGGTAAGGTTTTCTTAATGCCACTTGGTGTATTTATTAGTTGTTAGAACTAGTCGGCAGGGAATGGACTGTGGTGGTCAGAATTTTTCCAGCTGGTACAATACTTTTTTTGTGGAGATGCCTGTATTAACCACCTAAAATTAACAAGGAAAGCTGTTTAATTAAAAATACTATGCAGCAGCTATCAAGTGTTCTCAGTAATTCATGTTTTCATATGAGGCAAAACCTAGTATACTCAAATTTCATATAAAACCTGACTGAAAAGCTTTCCTGTTTCCCATTTTTAGAGGAATCAGTACTGTGCCTCAGGAGAACTCTAAGATCATATTTAAAATCAGTAGACAATAAACTAGCAGCCTGCTTTTGCAGGGTAAGCAAGAATTTTAAGCTCATTTTAAAATGCAGCCCTGCTGTGAATGCTGTGCATTCTCTGTCTGAGACTTTTCTATTCTCGTGGCTCGTCCTGGTTTATTATTTTGTAGGCAGTCTCATGGGAATACTTGTCTTCGATTCAGCAATTCTGAGTTTTCCCTCTGTCCTTTGTGCTTTTGTCCTTGCATCCTTCAACACTTCCTGTATCTGTGCAATGTAAGATAAAGAGAATGATGGAGCCGCGCTTCTTTTTTTATCAAGATCTTGTCCCCTCTCTGCCTTTTTTCCTTTTCTGTTCTTTTGCAGAATTGTGACTACCTGAGGTACAAACCCCCTTGTGTAATCACTGCTCTGCTGAAGCACTAAATTTCTCTGAAGTTACTCCTGCTGTTACTGGATCTGCACATGATCGCTGCTCACGTCGTGGGTCAATTAGTGATCAAGAAGCATGAAGCATGGTGGGAGTACTTCCTAACAGAAAATCAGGAATCTGTGGCACAGTTGCACTTCGTTGAAAATTGTGGAAAGTTCTCTAGGTAAGCTGTGACGTAAAAGTAGCAATGGTTTAGCCATTCTTGAATTGATTAGTTTTGGCACACTTGTGGTTGAAAAGTGGTGAATCAGCCATACCTCAATAATTTCTCTTCTTCTTCCTTGTAGCACTTTTCTTTAGGGATTAAATTCAAGACATGGGGCCTATGAAATACAAATCAAGTGTGTCCTCGGTGTCCTGTGGTCTGCAGTATCACCATTCATTGATGAAGTGGAGTCCAAAAGTGAATTTACACATGGTGAGGACTTACTGCCCATCAGCACCCAAGAAGCCCGAAGCCAAATCTGCAGTGGAAATGGCCATGGGTCTCCTTCATCGGATCACAGAATCAGGGACTGTTATGGGGAAAAACTCCCTCCAAAAAGTATCTGCAACATGCAGGAATTGGTGGGACAGATACGAAGAATTTGTTGGAATCAATGAAGTTCGAGAGGCTCAGGGAAAAGTGACAGAGGTAAACATGGAGATAATGTGGAACTTTTAAAATTATGAATAGAGCTATATGAAGCATAAACACTGTGTGTGAGGCAGAAAAGGTTATCCAAGGAGAATTATGTCTTTTTCTGCTTTGGCTCTCTGTGCAGGTTCCATGAATGTGTTCTAGGCTATGCATGTAGTAAATAGAGGTTATCACCTGAATTGGAGTGTGCTTTATTTTATTGTTGGGTTTTTTTCCCCCCACCAAAAAAAAAAAAAAAAAAAAAAAAAAAAAAAAAGTATAATTAAGAATTTAGATCTGTATGGTAATAAGTCTCTGAAATAAATGCTCTTTCTTCTCAGGCAGAAAATGTCTTTATGATAGCTCGAGGGATAGTACGAGAGGCTCGTGAAAATGTAGAAGCCCAACAGATTAAACTGAAGGAAATTCGGGATCGCTTAGACAGGGTCTCTCGGGATGACACCCAGTATTTAGAACTGGCTACTCTGGAACACAGGTTGCTGCAGGTAATTTGTTGATACTTAAGCATTGGTGAATGTGTTGAAAATTTGTGTGCTTTGTTTCCTTCACTGGTTGATTGTCTTTGTAGATGCAGTTCAGATCTGAAATAAGTGATCAGAGTTAGTTTCTTAGGGTACTTGTTTTACTTAGTTTTTATCAATGGTTTGATCCCCTGTGCAAATTTTATATGTTAATGCTAAAGTAGAATAGTAAATTTGGAGAATCAAACTGAAGATAATGAGCCTAGAACATTAATTGTTGTAGTGGTGACCTGTACATGAGTAGTTAAGAAAAAGCTGCCATTCAATGAATTAACTCTCCGTGGGATGAGAGAAACTCCTTTCTGGTTAATCCGTGGAAATTCTCTTAGCTGCCTTCTGCTGGTATCTGGAGAAGTCAGCAGGGCTGAAACAGTGAACATTATGGGGAGTGAAAGACCTTGCTCACTCATAGCCTTTTTCCATCATCACGTGGCAGATTCTTATGTGCAGGATCTTGTGCAGGATCTTAAGGCCCAAATCCTGATAACCTTTTCCATTTCTCGGACTTAAAATGATGTCTCATTGACTTAAGTGGGATTAATAAAGAAAATCCCACATTCCAGGGGAAATTTCTGAAACTACTAATAGATGTTCCCAATTTCCATTCCTTCACCTGCACTGGAGTTTGGGGGTTGGGTTGGTTTTTTTTCCTTTAGTATAGACTTTATAGCTTCATATTATACCTTCTCTTTCCATCACTGTATTTCTTGCAGGAAGAGAAGAGGTACCGAGTTGCATATTTAAATGCAGAAGAATCTGAGAGAGAAAAGTTCTCTCTCTTCTCTGCAGCTGTCAGGGAAAGCCATGAGAAAGAGCGCACAAGAGCCGAGAAAACAAAGAACTGGTCTATTATTGGCTCTGTACTGGGAGCCATTATAGGTGTTCTTGGTTCCACCTATGTCAATCGAGTAAGGCTGCAAGAGTTGAAAGTCTTGGTGCTTGAAGCACAGAAGGGCCCAGTAAATTTACAAGAAGCCATCAAAGAACAGGCCTCCAGCCATTACTTGCAGCAGAAAGATCTCAGTGATGTCATAGAAGACCTAAAAAATGTGCTGCAAACAACAGCATCGAGGGGAGTGAAAGAAGGGGCTTTGTTAGCTAGAGAAACCAGGAATGACTCCATAAAAATAGATTCTCTTTTAATGCCTTTAAATGAGCAGCTAAACTACATTAAACAGGTCAGTTCATGCCTGGGGAGTTTACAACAGCAGTTCAACAGTCTGCAGGAAAGTATCACACAGGTGCTGTCTGAGCTGCAGAGTGTCAAACTCGCCATCCACTCCCGACCTACAGAAAGAGTGGTGCCAAGGCCTTCAGGAGAGGGCAAGGGCCAGGCTGCTGCTGTGAGAGATGTGATTTTGGAATTGTGTGATACCGAGCGGAGACTGGAAACGCAAATCAAGAGAAGTTCCATTTACAGCACTGCACTGACATGTGCCATGTTTGCCATTACTCTGCCTGTGCTCTTTATCATACTAAAAGGGAACTGATCCCTAATAATTGCCACAACTTATTAGATTAATAAAGGTAAACTTGCACTCTAAGTGCAAGTCCAAGTACAAGTCCAAATAAAGCTGCTGTAGTGTTTCTCATTATGCCTCCTCCTGTATATTTGAAAAACTTGGAAAGCCTTAGTCCATTATATGCTCCATGTCAAGACTCCATGTCAAGTCTCTGTCACACTGTGCTTTCTAACAAGCAAAGGAAATGCCTTATACAGTTTGATCTGTTTGTTTCATTCACTGTTTCACTCTTATTGTCTAGTCTTGTGTATTGAGACAGCACCCAAAATGCTCCTCTTGGCCCCCAATTGCATCTGCAAGGCCCAAAATGGGCCCCTTCACTCCCCGAGTTGTACCCCTGGTTGCACCCAGTGCCCCACATCTCCCCACAGTGGTCCCAGTTGTTCCCATCAGGCTCTAACTCAGCCCAATGCACCCCAGTTTGCATCCCCAGTGGCCCCAGTAGCCCAGGACAGGCCCTGTAGTGTAATCAGGTACATATTCTGGGTACCCTGACCCACAGATCCCTGAACCCAGCCCCGAGCCACTCTCTACAGCCCCCAGCCACTTCCCAGACCCCTTTTCTGAGATTCTGGGGTTCAGACATATTTATTGCTGGGACAGAAGGGTTTTGGGGCCTGACCCATGAACTGATGTCCCTCCATGCCCACTGTTCCCCTCTCCCCAAGGTGTGGGCACAAGCAGGAGTCTTCTTCCAGTTGCACAGTGCCAAAACAGAGCTGAGGTGATCTCCCCCAAATCCTGCATTCCCTCAGAGCCATCAGTGTTCCCCTGTCACCTCCTTCTCCCCCAGGACACCATGAAGTTCTATTACACCTTCACCACCCCACACTGCAGCCACTACCAGACCAAGTGACAGAACCTCAAGATGGACATGATGTAACTGAAAAATATACAGTGATTTTCACTCTGGAGCTGGATTTGTGATTTCCTGTTCCAGTTATTCCTTTGCTCTGTCATTAATCTAAATGTGCCTTGTATGAATCTCTATATTTTGCTCTTCATTTCTTCATAGTTTTGCCATTTGATCATTCACAAATCATTAGGAGTTATCTTAATGAACAGCTGGATGATGAATTTAAAATGCATTGAAGCTACACGTGGTAACCTTTTCCTAGGATGGTTTGTCATGAAATATCCAAAACATTTCTGAAGCTCCAGCTCTGTGTTATTGATATCTGCATGTCTTTCAAGGTTTGTGGGCAAGGAAAGAGGCAAAGGGTTCAGATACAGAGCTCTATTGAGTATGATGGTGTTTATTCTGACCATGTAAGCCAATTTATGCTTTCTCTGCAGACTCCTTAACCAGTCATTCCCAAGGTATTTTGTGGTTTTAGTAATCATCTATGGAGCAATCACTTTCTTATCCTTGCTAGTATCTCGTTGGAACTTTCTCCAGGTTTGTTGTTTTCGGGTTTTTTCCAAATTTTGTCCTGCCTGGAAATTGAAATGCAGCTCTACAGCAGGTGCTTTTAACAAACTACTCCTAAATAATATTTAGAAAGAAGTGAAAGGTCCAGCTGCCTGTTTTCCCTTGGAAGGATGAAAATTGGCTGATTGAGGCAAAACACTTGCCTGAACATCTAAACCTCAGTATCTGTGTATGGCCTCACACAAGGTTTCTGGTATGGCCCAGATAAGAAATAGCTTTCCCCCTGTGATGGCAGCAGATAGGCAAATCCAGTGTGGAACTCCTACTCCACAAGCACTTCTGTGGGACCTCTGCAGACAAAGGGGAGGCGTGCTCACTTCGTGTATTACAACATGAACTTGTGTGTTACACAAGCTTTTGTGTAAGCAACTCACCTGTCTGGTACACACTGCTACAGTGGGGCTTGCTGATGTTTTAAGAGAACTTGAGGTTTTGATTATAAGCTCCTAAGACTGCAAGATCTTTGGGACAGGGACCTATGTGGCACCAAGTTCATTTGGTATTACTGTGTGCTAATGACAGAATAAAGAAACAGTGTTTGGAGTGATCTTTGATGATTCACTCCCTCTAAGAGAGATGAAAGTGCAAAAGGTGGTTTTGGGGAAGTGCTACTGCTGATTTATACATTCATTATTTGGAGTGTGAAGTGAGTAACAAGCATTTGTCAGGGAAGCAGTTTGATCTGCCAGCTTCAAAACTGGGATAGAAATTCCCATACACTTAGCTGTATCAAGAAGTGTGCATACAGCTCAATAGACATTTTCAAATCTATAATATCTCATTTTATTATTTCACAAGTATTTTTACAAGTTATATTTCTTGCAGGAGCTTGATGAAAATCAGAAAAATGTGTAGTTAAAGGGGAAGGACTGGTATGATGGTTCTATTTGTAATTTGCCACAATAGTCACTGAGAATTTTGTTTGAGTTTGTGGGTTTTTTTCAGTTTAACTACATAAAGTTGGCTCCCCTTACTATGACTGAATTTTTTATTTGACATCACTGTGGATTGTATATATCAGCATGGTTTTTGAATGCTGAACCTGAAGCAGCTAAACTTGAAAGTCAGGGCAGCACTCAATGAGCAGAGGTCTGAGACTCAACTTGTATACAATAAATGAGAATACAATACTAAGGGCTGTTTATTGCTCTAAAGAGATCTGCTTTTTACCCATTTAAAAATAGTATTATGATAGTCTGTTGGTTTAACTCTATGTAGAGTTACAGGAAGAAAAAGTCAGTCAAGGACTGCATGAACAGTGAATGAACAGTAGCAAACAAATCTGTGATAAATGATTGCTTGAAGTAACACCTGAAGTTTGAGAGGAGCTGGAAGGTGTATGTATCAAGATGGAAATAATTGGATCTCGTTCTTTGTGGAGTTTTGAAGACTCAGGAGCAGATCCTGTGTGCAGCTGGCAGAGCTCTGTGTTTAAAGTAATTACCATGGCTCGCTTAGTTCTGCTCTTCCTTGCTAAATCCTCCTATGTGAAGTGACAGCAGAATAATTTCAATTAGGAAAAAACCCTTGTAATTAACTGTGACTATATAATAATTAGGAGAGAAGATTTGTGTATTCCCTCAATCCTGGATTAATCATCATTCCATTGTGGCAATGATCTAAATGTGTAGCTTGGCACTGCACTGTATGTGCACCCCAAAGCCAGAAGGTGTGGCTGCAGCAGTGGCAGCTGTACCTGAGCTGGCTGAAGGCAATATCCAGGAAGATGCTATAACATGGACTACATGTATAATCTGTTTAAGACTTTGTGCCAAACCTTTGTCGTGGTAACGCAGGCAGCAAGTACATGAGTTTGAACAAAACCAGCACAGCCATGCAGGGGGTGTTTACCTGGGCACTCACCTCAGCTCAGGTACATTTGCAGCAGTGATTTACACAAGCACATGACATCTCAGTGCATGTTTCCTGATGATTCAGCCAGGACTAAGTGAATACTTTGTTGCCTGTGCTCTTCAGGTCTATTCTAGTAAAAACACACACACAAAAACAACAATAAAAAAAATCCCTACATTCTGTTGTACTGTTGCATACCTTTGGGTTATTAAAAAGGTTTATAAGAGATAGTTGAGTTTCACTTTTGGAATGAGGTCTCTCAGCAAATCCTTTCTTCAACAAGTAGTTTCTGCTTGCTAAGGCCTTTAGAGACTTGAATTCTTACTCTGTGAGCAAAGACCTCTCTAGGCAGGATGGCTCAGCCAGCCCTGTGCCCAAATGCTCATCCGAGGGGGATGGTGATTGCAAAATCATGTACAGGACTGGTGAGGCCAGGGACTGACCTGGGTACTGTGCATAAGCCAGGGGAAGCCAGTGTTCATTCAGATTAGTTCCTCTGTCTGGCAAGACACAGTAGGTGAGCTTGAGAGAACTTGGTAAGAGCAACAGGAAGTCCTTTGATAGATATTAACTACAGAAAAATGGGTGGCAGTGGCCTGAGCTTGGCCCATGCTAAGCTATTTTGAGTTCTTACTGCTCCTTGAGAAACCACCAGTAACTCAAAAGCAAACAGCTTGTGGCTATGGAAATAACTTTGAATGAGGTCACTGCAGACTTCTAACAGTAGGTGCATTCTGAAGAGAAAAGTTGCTCTTCCTTTCATTCATAAGAGAACTAGAAAATGTTGCTTAAGAAGACAGGGCAAAAGAAGTTAGGGGTAGTGTCACAATCAGGATTTATATTTATTTATTAATACTTGGGGTTTGAATGTTCCAGCATTCTAGGATCCTGGTAGGAAGTTGCAGGTGCTCCTGTTGATTTCTTTGTATCTGTTTGTTTGGAAAAGACACTTCCTTTCACAGCATTCCTTCTAAAAACAAATACTTCCCTCCCTGTGGAGCATAGGAGTGGTAGAGATGTCCTGTTTACCTCAGAAACAGGTTTGAGATTTGCTGTGGGAATGAGGTTCATAAGCTAGGAACAGGCAGACAGTGCTGGATTTGTCCATAATATATTTAGAACTGTATTTTATTGCCAGATTTTTGCTAGCAAGTCACATTCATGACCTCACCCATAAAGCACAGAGAAGTGAGATTTCTGGTGCCTGGCAGTTGGATAACCTGAGAAGGTCTGTGCTTAAACACAGCAGCAGAGCTCCAAGATAAAGGGATTGCCACAAGCGTCCCAAGCTTGTTTTGCTGTGTTCTGCAGGGAGAAAATCAAACCTATGCAAATAGGTGTGTGCTCAGAGTCTCTTGCTCTATCCCTGCAGGTTCTGGGGTGTTGGCTATTTTTTGTACTCAAAATCAGATCCTTAAACATCAACAGACTGCTGCCAGCAGACCTGTAGGTGCCCAAATGGTCATAACAAAGACTTTAATGCTGTTTCTAAATGTTCTGGCGACTGAAAGCTTGAAAGGAATGGAGTCAGATATGAAGTAGGGTAGATGTATTTAACCTTCTGTTGGTCCCTGAATTACTGCTCTAAATACACTTCATTCCCAGAAGCTATAGACAGCATTCACATATCCCTTGTGACTTTCTTAACCCGTCTCATCCCCTGCTTGGAGGGGAGGAAGAGTAAGAAGGAAATCAAAAGGAGCATAAGCAGCTGCTAGCCTTGTGATTATCATAATAGTTACGTAAGAAACTTAGCTAACCTGCTTAGAACCAGACATTAACAAGGGTTTTTACAGAAAAGGATCCTTTCGGGATTTAAATATACTAAAAACAACACAACAAAACAAACCCTCTGAACAAATGGAAATAAAAAATTGTTTTCATTTGTTCCTCAAGACATTTGTTCTTTGTGTGACACCATTTTCAGCTGTGTAATGTTTGAGAATTAGCTTTGAGAATTAGCTTTTTCTTTAGGGTTTGATTGGTTTGTTTGGTTTTTTTTAGGAACTGCAAAATTTTTGCACAGACTGATAAAAACTCTTCCCAGAAGGGGGAGTGGGTAATCCCACAGTGGTTTTATAACACCCTTGTCACTCAGAGGGGCTGTAAGAGAGGTGGGAGGGGGGCACAGTAACATCCCTAAAGTGCACAGAAGCTCTTCTCGCCCTGCTCCCAGGACAGGCCCTGTATCCAGTTCTCTGCACCAGCCCTGCCATAGGACAGAAGGAAAAGCTTCTCCTTTCAAATGTGCTTTCATAGCTTTGCTTTCATTTGCTTCTTTTTAAGTGAAGCTTGCAGATGTTTTTTACCAGACAGAAGGGACTGCAGGTTGGGACTAGCTCTGGAGGAAAGGCACAAAGGGGATTAGTGTTTTGAGTCAGGAATGGGTTGGAGCAAAGAAAAGTTAAGATTTTTTTTTTCTTAATGCTCTTAGTCACCAAAACTGGATTTTGGCAGATGTAATTTGAGTGCAGTTAAAATGTCTCTGATTAGTGAGATGATAATTCAGTGAGCTCTAAGCTAAAGAGCGATTCAGTGGGTGGGGTGTGGTAATAGGATGGCTTTTACTGTGTTGGGAGAAGAACAAGTAAGGGATCATCTCCATATGGGAGTCCTCATGGGCTCTGCATACAGCAGGGTCCGAGGACTCTTCAGCATAACGAAGGGCCAAGGAGCAAAGGTCCAGAGAGGCAGCTGCCTCTGAAATAATCCTTCCTTTAGGAGACCATGGTCATGCTGCCAGATCCTGGGCACTGTTCAGCATCTCTAAATGTTCAGACATATTTTTTACTTCATAAAATTTGGGGGCTGGGAGTATGAGAGACTGATGTATTGTAACAAAGACAGTAGATGTTTAATGACACTTCCGGACATGGGATTTCCACCAACTATGTCCCTGTGAAATGTCAGAAATGCACGTGGGAGGAAAGCTCAATTCAGACTTTCAGAGCAGCATTATGTCTTCAATGGAGATCTGTAGCTTCCTCTGTAGCCAAATATGAGAAGTGATGGGCCCCCCAACACAATGCAAATTCTGTACTTTGCACAACCCAGGCCAGTGCACTGTTCTTCAGTTTGCTTTACCTACAGCTCCTGAATCACTTCTTCACATCCTCAGAGATGTTTGCTTTCCTCCACATAGAATTTGTGGCTGGATGGTTAAGGCATAACTCCATCTTTTGTCTGGGATTGCCAAACATCTGGCAGTCAGCTCAGCAGGCAAATGACCAGTACTTACAGTCAGTCACTGCATGTATAGCAAGCCAGTTGTTAGACTAACTGTATATTCACTGATCAACAACACAGCCGAGCACAGCACATCTGGGAAACACAGAAGTTACAGTGTGAGCGAGAAAAATGGGAGCATTAATTCTGTCCCGCTGTAGAGCTGTTACTGACAGAACTTACCCCTAATTCAGAGAGAGGATTTTATGCAGTCAGTTCTCAGTGGGAAGAAATGCCTTTGTCTCTTACACAGAGCACCAGCCTCTGCTCTGCCCATAACTGGAGCTTCCAGCTTCACAGGAAAAAAAATCACAAAACCAGCAGTCAGTTTATGTTACACGTATCACTTCAGGCGCTTCTGCTTTATGGTGCTTTTGTCTCCACCGACTTTCAGCTGGAATGGTTTGTCCTTCGCTGTTTTGCAACTAGAGATAACTATGCTTTTGTCAGTCACATCCTTCAATCTCGCTAATGTGCTGGCTCCCACAAATGGGAGCCGGGCTGTGCCTAAGCCTCCCGATGCTGTGTGTGTACCCCGGGACAAGCTGGGTTTGCTGTCGGGTTTGATGTCGGGTTTGCTGTCGGGTTCTGCTCCCCGTGCCCGCTGCAGCTTCCCGCTCACTCGCACCTCTCGGCTGAGGAGAGCCGAGCACAAAGGCTCGTCGAGCCTACCTGCAAAGTTACATTGCTACAAACGCAGAGACAAGAGAAATGCTGCGAATTCTTCCAAAACGCACAGCTTAAAGCCCAGCTCTCATCAGCGGCGCCGCGAACCCCTCTGGCGCAGCGCTGTGCACTGGGACCGGCCGGCAGCCGCCGCTCGTTTTGGCGGCAACATCGAG
>VYXF01000186.1:559265-573383 GCA_013397295.1 Polioptila caerulea
CGGGATGCGGGCAGTAGTGGGACCGGGCGAGCCCCCCGCGACCTGGGCAGGGCTCGGTGGGAGGTGGCACCGGGCTGAGGGTCGGGCAGCCCCTGCGGCCGCGCTGGAAGAGCTGCCCGGCCCTCGCCCCGCTCCCCGAGCGCCCTGTCTGGGCAATTCCTGTCGGTCTGCAGATCTCGTTTGCCACCTTGAACACATTCCTTTTGAAAGAGTTTGCAGCAAGTGTTTGGGCCCCTCTGAGCAGGTGTGTTTTGTGTTCCAGGAGTTGCAATTTGAGCTCTTTCTTTTCTTAAATCTAAACTTTCTGTGACTGCTGCTTTATCTCAGGGCAGCAGTCTGGAACAGGAGTAGTCCTGGGAGAGTATCTGGAGCGCTGCTGTAGTTACAAAGAGGAAGGGGCTACAACCCTGCCTGTTGTAAAACAGCGGGGTCAGTATTTTACTTAAACAAGTGCTCTATTCTGTGTAAGGCTGAATGTGGTCTGCTCATTTGTGACCTCACTTTTTGAACAGGGATCACAGAAGTGTTCTGCCTTGTGTTTGAAATGCAGAAATCGATGACTTATATTAATGATGTGTCTGTGTGACGTCAGGGGGCTAAGCCAGTGATGGAAGCATTTACCCTGATTCAGGGGGGAAGCTGATGCACTGAGCTGTTTTGCTTCGTGGTTTTGCATTGTAATGGGGGAATCGGTGTTTCCCCTTGCTACAAATGGGGCATGGAATTTCACAGGTTTTAATAGGGTCACTTTGAAAGGCCAGCAATGCATAGCAGAATCACCGGAGAAGAAAGCAAACAAGTTACGGATGGAGAGGAATCTGGCAGAGAAGGTGACTCGTAGGCAGTTTGGTGCTGAGCGGACTGTTTCTATGCACATCCACACCTGTGTGCAGCTGAACTGGAATCTGCAAGCCAGAGACGTGCCCTGAACTGAGAGCAGAAAGTATTTACTATGGCATGGTCATATATGGAATTTTCTCTTTAAGTTTCTTCCAACATGTGAAAAGAGTTAGGTCAGTAATACGATTAACAATATTTAATAAGATTAAAATCACCAGCATAACTCTTGAGAAAGGTGGGTGCAGACTGTCAGCAGTTGACACTTTTAATCTCTACTTTCTCCCATGTGAGTGCTGTAAAGAGTTCAGGCTCCATGAATCTGCTTGCTTTTCAGAACAGAAAAATTCTGCCCTCGCCTGCTGACAGCTCAGGTATTGCCTTACCTTTCATGTCCACCAACAGCATCATATTCCCAGCGGGGCCACGGGATGTTCCCATATAAGGGCAGAGGGAATAGCTGACAGAGGGCTGTAATGAGTGTGCAGAGCCTTCAGTGCCAGTCTTTGTGTGAAGCGGGGTTGTTGCTGGAGTATTGCTGCTGCTGGCACGCTTGGGCTTTCCTGGCAATGCCAGCAGAGCCTGCAAGGGCTAAACGAGTCTGAAAAGTATCTGTTGCTGCCGAAGGTGGCCCCGTGAGCCTGGAGAGAGGCTGCCTGCCAAATTAAGCAGTGCCAGTTGGGTGTGCTCTGAAGGAAAAAGCACCCACCCAGGTTGCCTGTGTGGGGTGTGTGCTATCCAGCACTGTCCAACAGAACACAAAAGTAATTGCACTCGCTGTCTTCCACTGTTGCTGTTTGCTTTCTGGGGTGTTCCTTTAGCCAGCAGTGATGGGTACAGGGAGGCATGGTATCCTTTTCAGCGTATGTTTCAGTGTCAGCTGGAGAGGGAGAACAACAGACAGGGAGAAGTTCAGAAGAAGATGAAGCAGCCACTCCCCAGAAAGGCTTAAGATTTATTTTCTGATAAAAGCTTTACTGCTGAATTGGGCAGATTGACATTATTTCTCTTCTGTCATCTTCTTCTCAGTCTCAGCCCTTCCTGCTGCCTGTCAAAGCAAACTCACAAGGACTTCAGTTTCTTCTTGTCACTGACAGCCTCTCCATCTGTTCTGTTTTTGTTTGTAGCTGTTGGGTTTTTTTCTCCTGAAACTTCAAATTGTTTGTTGTAGCCAAGTTCTGAGCTGAACCCTCCCAATCTTGCATAAGGGCATCTTGGAGGAAGATGATAGGACTTTGCTTCATCCCAGCTTGCAGGCTGTGCAGGGTGGTAGCAGTCAGAGGAGGCATGAGCCTGCCTGCTTCCTTGTAAGAATTAGCCCTCTAGATACAAGCTAGTTTCAGGAAGCAGGAGTTGGACTGGTGCCCTTTTTGCTCACCTGGATCTTCAGTGAAACATCTTTGTGCTCTGCATGCTGGGATCTGGTGTGTTCTACTGACTGTCCTTTGCATCCCCTATAATCTGTTAAGGCCCTGGATTTGATTTGCATTTATTTGTGGTTCTTGTGAGTATCTGATTGCCGGATTACTGTATCTGAAAGGATTCATCTTCTGCTGTTCATGAAAACCACAGGAGGGCTGCTTTTGCCTTTATGGGAATGTGCCAGCTGGTCTTTCATTGTGCTGGTATCATTTTCCCTGTCCTATTACTGGAGGCGTCTTTGATGACCTGGTGCTTGTGATGATGTCTTTAGAGAAGATTCATATTGATCATTATTTGAGCTTTATCTGGTTTCGTCTCAGTGCCGGAAGACAATTCCTATAAATTCTTGCACATGTTTTTCAGAAACAAGTGATTGAGGCAGTAGGAGCCCATGTGCAGTCTCGTGACATGATACCACTGTTCTGGAAGGCAGAGTAGATGCTTAATTTAATGTGAAACAGTAAACTCATGTGTGGCACAGTGGTGAAAGCCAAAGGAGCTTTCCTCGTGGCACACTGAGTCTGGGAGACTCTCTACAAACAGCATGAAGGGGGTTTTGCTGCCTGCATGTTTCTCTGGAAGCATGAAGAATCAGCCTGCGTGCTGCGGTTTGCCACAGTGATAACTGAGATGCTCCCCTGCTTAATAAACTGGCTGGGGTTGTAGGTGCTGGAGCTCAGACTTGCTAAGCTGCAAAGGTGCAAAAACATGAAGGAGGACGTTCCAACCTGTACCAACATGCAGCCCTGACTAATGGGAGAACCACAGTGCTTTGTTGTGAGCTCTTGAAGGCTCTGCCTCTTCTCCCCAACTGCTTAAGTAATAAATGCGGGGGACTTGTTTTCACTGCTAATAATTTTTTTCAGCCAAGTAGTAACTAAGACACTGAGCTATTCTGAGGTTCCAGGAAACAATTTAGGTTTTCTTTTAGTGAACTAGAAGTAAGTGCTGCCTCCCAATGCTTGTGAGGGAAAGAAAAAAAGAAACAAATGGTTTTAGTTTAGGTCAATTTTTTGTTGTTGTTTTGTTTGGGATTTTTTGCTTTTTCTTTTGTTATTGGATCAATTTTTATATAGTTTCTAATATCCTGAATTTAATTTTAGACCTTCACTTCCAAGTCCTGCCTGCCAATCTCAAGAAAGAAAAAGAGGAGAAAAGGAAGTAGAAAAGAACTTTGTGGTAGCATGATCTGATTTTAGGTGTTGATCAAAATCTGAAATGAATCTTCAAATGAAACAGATCGTAAGGAAATTTCCAGATGCCAGACTTTAATTGAATGTGAACTTTAGTGATTTGCTTGCAGTATAAAAACTGCAAGTACTGTTAGTATCACTTCTTCTGTGCCTGCTAAACGTGTGAGATTTTGCTTTGCTTTTGGTTCTGAAGTTTAACTGTGGAACAGCCTGGAACTGTTGAGTTTCCCCAGCCTCTGCTCTGCACCAGCACTGCTGCCCTCAAAATTCTTGCAATTTCATAGCTACTCCCTTTTAGAAAACGGCAATTCATTTCCCTTCTTGAAGTATCTGAATGCTGTAATTTTATCTTGCTACTTGTATCTATTCCTGGTCTATCTCATGTGGGAAGTCTCTGCTCCCTGTGTCACAGGCTGTAAGAGGATTGATCTTTGCTTCTGGTGGTGGTTTAGCTTGGCTGGTTCTGTACTGGGGACTGGAATTTGGGAATTGTGTCACCACTTGCTCCAGATACCCACACAGAATCTGTGGTGAGCCATTGGGATACACAGCTGTAAGGTATTGACTAAATTCTTTGCTGCTGCTTTGTATCTGCAGGTGCAGACAATTTCAAATCATCACCATTCTCCCTCTCTCTGCACTTTTCCTTAATTCTGAAATTAAAGGCAGTGCTTCTGGGTTTCAGTGAAAAAAAACATGTGTGTCAGCTTATCTTGGCATAATGTGGTATTGCTGCAGTGATGGGGTTCATCCTGCTGCTGAAGTTATTCCAAGGAGAATTCAGCCCTTCTTGTGTCCTACCCTTCCCTGCAGCTCTGCCTGGCAGGAGCGTGGTTGTGCCTGGAACCATGCAGGTGGAGGAAGCTGATTGTGTTCAAGCATTTATGCAGATGAAACTTGTTTTCTGACTAAATTGCATGTTATTCTATAAATAGAATGGGTATGTTTGACATCTTACCCTGTTATAATAATTCTCAAAATTGCTACATAGAAGTAGTGTTTTCAGCTGAGAGTTTCTGCCCATGTATGCCATTTCAAAATAATTCTTGTTTCAATCTCTGCTCTTTTAGCTTTCCTGTACTGTACCATTTCACAATTTGGTTAGAGTGGCTTTCCTGCTCTTTGTGTGGAGTTACATTAAGAACTGAAGTGCCACCTGTCTCCCCTCTCTGATCCTAACTCCTGAAGATTATGTGCTCTTGAAATCTCTCTGTGCCTACAAGTGCCCCGTGCCCTTATCCTCCTGTGTGAGACACTGAAGAATTTTTGGATTCTCTAGTTTCCATAAAGAAATGCCAACCTCTGTGAACAGCTGGCCGAGCAAATGCTTGAGAAAATGCTCCTGGCATTGCCTGCTGAGTGTTCTGCTCAGCTGGAAGCCCTTCAGAGAACAAAAATTTGAAGCAGAGGAACCATGGCTTCAGAGATGGTCCTGCCAGATCGGGCTTTGTCAGAAACAATGTCCTCACTGAAGCTGCTGTAGGGTTTTGGACAGCTTGGAGTTAGTTAATGGCCCTGAAGCAACTCTCTCTTTATCACTTTCAGCCTTGACACCAAGATTTTTTTTGCACTGAACCTTCTTAAAATGCTGGAGAGAGTGATTGTGTTAGTGAATTACGAAATTACCATATGTAAGAGCATTTTGATAACATGTGATGAGCATTTTGATCATCTCTTCTCTGTCTTCTACACACCAGAGTCATAAGCCCTTCTCACCTGTCTTCTACTCTCTCCTATTTCTTGTGTAGCCAAAAGTTGTAAGTGCTGGAGAGCTCTAGTGCAGAAGCAGTTCCTGGACTTTTGAATTGCACTGACATCGATATTTTGATCTTTATTTGCTTCCTGCTTGACTTCTTGTGTACAGATTGTAGTCCACTACTGAATGATTCTACCCAAGAGAATGGTAAAGCTGATGTGCAACTGAATTAATTGCATGAGATCTATGTGTGCCACTGTGGGAAATGGAGAAGTACTAAGCAGGGCTTGGTTTATTTGCCAGATCTTTTCAGCATTTTGATAGAAATTGATGAAATAAGGCTGCAGAAAGGTTGAAGTACCTAGGGAGATTATAGCATTTGTGAATTTATGTTCTGATCCTTAGCTGAAATGTATTTTGAATTGCATTTCATGTCAACCTGAAATTTGAAGAGATTTAAGACAAAGATTGGAAGGGCTTTTTTCTGTTTTTCCTGCGTGGCATTGCATGGCTGTGATGGAGAGGTGTGGTTCCCTTGTGTGACTGTGCCTTTTGAGGCACTGCTGTGGCTGTAATGGGTAACACTGACTCGTACTGTTTATTTCCTCCTTTGATCTAAATTTTTTCCTCTCTTTTGGGGATTTGTAACCAGAAACTGTTCTCCAGATGTGTGACAGCCAACAGAGGTGCATGTGCAATTTCAGAATGGCCCTGGGTGATTGCTACCAGCTTGTCCTCTTGGCAGCACAGACAAAATTTGAATTGGCAGGAAGGCAGAGCAGCCCCTGCGGCACTGCCATCCCTGAGTGACTCGATGTGTTGAGCTCCTTGGCCTCAGTAACAGGCAGCTGGAGCCCCAGAGCTGGAGTGTCTGGTGTGCTTTGTGCCCAGCACTGCTGAGATGATGCAGAGCTAAAGAAAAAGGAGTGGTGGGGTAGAGCAGCTGCCGTACGAGTGCTGCTCTTGCTCTCTGTACTGCCCAGAGGGCAGGTACCTGCAAGATTACGTCCTGCAGCAGCACAGATGGGCAGTAGGGACTGTGTTGCTGGCAGTGTGGCTGTATGAGCAGCTGCACAGGACCAGATGAAAGAGCCATTTAGCCTGTTTTGCTTTCTCTGGGCTTGGGACAGTCAAGTCTCTGTCCTCACAGTGCCCAAGTCACCATGGCCCCTTCCTTCTCCACACTGAACTGGTCTGCAGGGGAGGTGAAAGCCTGTGTCAGTATCCTCAGTAACCAGCTCAGCAGAGTGCCACAAAGGCTTCTGACAATCATGCTTTCTTGCTAATTATGTTTTATAGTTATTCCTGTACGTTGTAGTGGCAGTACTGTTTTGGATACTTGAACTTTGTAAATGCATTTTCTGGGCATAGAACACAGGCAGCCCCCTGCCATCGATGGTCTTGCAAGTAATTGTTCTGTTTCATTGTAGGTCTGATGCCTGTCTGTACAGGATGGTGGCATCATGAAGCTTACCTTAATAACCTATACTGATCATGGCCACTGTTCACAATGCTTAACTGTGCTTCACCACTGTGGTGAGTTGTCTCTGTTGAACTCTGTGAATAAGGTTTGTGAAGAGTAGAAAGAGTAGGCAAGCTGATGGACATATCACAGACCAGTGTTATTTTGGATCCAGCCATCCAAATATATCTACAGCATGCCACCATCACAGACTTGCTGTAGCAGAGCTCTTGCCATGGATCTATGAAAGCCAAACTCATTAGCTACAGACAAATAACATCTGCATAGTGTTTACCCTCCAGTGGATGACAGGGATGGGTGTCCTGCTGGGAGGAACTTGTATGCTGGTGCTGCTTACACAGTCACAATAACATTTCTCTTTAAGTACTTTTGCATTTCAGTGTTCTCTTGCTGATCAAAGGTTTGTGTCTGTGCCTGGTGCAGGTGTTTAGAATCCACATGCAAGTCCCAGGATGCTGCTGCACTGAGCAAAGCTGTTAGAGGAGAATGACCTGCACTCACAGTTCTGTGATTTCATCCTTTTCCTGAATGTTTCAAAGCCATTGGGCTGTGCATCTGTTTCCCTTCCTCCCAGTGCTGCCAGCACAGTGTGATCCTAACGGGTGCCACAGTGACAATTACAGACACTCTGTTTTCTGCAGGCTGCCAGAGCCTGTTTGATCATCAAAACACAAATGACACCTGGCTGTTCAGTTCTGGGATTGTAATCTTCATCCCCAAGTCCCCAATGTGGAAAGTACCAGAAGGCACAAGGTCCTAATGAAGGAACTTTGCCCAAAACACAATAGGTTTATTTTAAGCAGGTAGAAATTATATGTATGCAGTGATTCACAAGGGAAATGGTCTCAACCAGTATAAACACATGGACCATCCTTGTTATTCCACTCAGTAATGAAAAATACATCTCAAAAACCTCTTTTCTTTATAGAGAAAGAACAAAACTTTGTGCTTGTAGAAGCACAATCTTATCTCTACTGTGAACTGTCCTCTGTGTTGCTGCTTCACAGACTGAAATAGAACTGTTGGCTGACAAAATAGTATTGATGTCCTTACCACTTGGTGACCTCTAGGAAGACTTGTGTTTGTCTTCAGGCTGCTTTTCTGTGTATGCTCTGAGAAGTCTTGTGCCTTTGGCCTGTTTTGGACAGAAAGGTAAAAAGCTCAAGTGGAGGAAGGAGAATTGATCTTTTGAGAGCTGCAAGGAAAAAAATAAGTATTGCAGGACTTTCCTTCTAAGGGAGCAAAACACTCCCTTTTAAATGAAGACTCTGTTTACATGTGTTAATTCCCTTTGGTTTTTTGTGGGATGGAAAGGTCACTTTGTGTCTATCTAAGCTATGAAAAAATCAATGGTTTAATCAATTTCTAAAGTAGATTTAGTCAAAATGA
Source organism: Polioptila caerulea (assembly GCA_013397295.1). Taxonomy (NCBI): domain Eukaryota; kingdom Metazoa; phylum Chordata; class Aves; order Passeriformes; family Certhiidae; genus Polioptila; species Polioptila caerulea. The sequence goes on from VYXF01000186.1 coordinate 567,286, forward strand.
CTACTGTGGTGTGGCTTGGGCTTTGATGTGTGAAGGTGTCCCAAAAAGCTGCTAGAAAAGTCAATGCAGGTCATTGCTGGAAATAAACTTACAGAAATTCTAGGGGAATTTTCTGTCCCATTCAGTATGTCCACGGGGTGTTTTTTTCCCCTTGCCCAGTCCCAGCGTGGCTTCCTCCTGGTGTTCCTACTGAAAGAATGGAGCAGATCAACAAAAGCAGCCATGCAGTTCACTTGAGCAGTCATGCATAAATATGAGCAGACTTTCTGCTGTTAAAACTGATGGGTAGACTTCCCTGAAACCAGTTTTCCATAGGCTGCTTGTTCCTGCTACTTGGAGCTGTCTTGGTGATCTTGTCCCTGACGGACAGCCAGGTATTGGTGTTCCTGGGTAGCTGGGCTGGGGGTTTCACAATGGGAAGTAAATTTGAAAATTTCCTGCTTTGAAAATGCCAAGGCAAGGACTGGTAAAAGCCACGTGTTTCATTCTGCTGTTACCTTGGAATTTTTTTCTTCCAAGTGGTATAACAGGCAGAGCCCTTCCAGCTGTCACACTGACCTGCACCCAAACCTGGCCTGTGCTCCTGCCTGTACACAGAGCACAAGCTCCCTGCCTTGTACTCTTTGCAAACTTAGATGTGTGTTTATTGTATAACACAAAATGAGAAGTAACACGAGATGAGAAGTAACATGAAAGGAGAAGTGCCACACAGTGGAAATCTGGTTAGAGGTGGAAGTTCAATGGGCCTCCTGCTAGAACAGAAGTAGAGGAAGGTACCAGTCCTTGTGATATGAAGTGCCTGGTTAAAATCTGCAAGGAATTAATGCTTTTCATGCAGTCACCTTGGATAAATCAGGTCTTTGGGGAGGTTTGAGATGGGTAGTTGTAATTTTGGTGTATACTTCAGAGGATATACACCTCTGAAGGGATGGGTTGTGTTAATAGTAAGAAGGTGCTGCTGGAAAGAAACCCGGCAGCAGGTGACTGACTATTCATGTAATGTGTTTCTTGGATGTTTGACTTGGAGTCTGAGAATGGTATGAATAATTGATCTGTGCCAACACCAACAGCATACCTCATCATTATTTAATTAAAATAAAAGGCTGATGCTTCTGAAATCATGGGTTACTGGGTTCATTTCAGAAAGTGATATTCCTAGCAGGTGACTTCAGTATGTATCAGTAGTGTACTCTGCTGTTCAGTAGCTCACCAGTATTCTGAAAATAAGTCTAAAGCCACTGCTAATGTTGATTCAGCAGAGAAGCAGGCCATGCTGAGGACAAATTCAAAACCATGGCTGGAAATGACGGGAATGCTGGGGTTTTCTTGCTTGAATGTTCTGAATAGTATGTAAATCTTTGGCAGAATGGGGGAGTTAGTAAAGTTTTCCTTAGAGGTTTTGGAGAAATTATTAAATGGTGATTAAGAGAGATAGCAGCTCCTAACACTCAGTACAGTCAGGTAATTGACTTTTAGTGAACTGATAGGATCTTTGCAGCCTGATTTCTGTAGCTCCTCCATTATGCTGTAAAATGGGTCCAGTGAAATTATATCCATCTGATACAGACAAGTTTGGACTTCTGTGTGCCAGAGATGTTGATTTTTCCTTCATTGTGCCTCACCAAAGCAGTGACCCTGAAGAAGGGGGGAAGAGATGCGGTGAGGAGAATCAAATTGATATTTAAAAAAAAAAAAAAGTTATAAGCTGTTCAAGGACTCAAGAAAAGATGCCTTGTACTGAGACACTGACAAGACCAATCTGTTGATTGCCAGAAAAGCTATTGAGAGGTGACTTGTTTAAAACATGTGCATAATTGACTCTGAGGAGCTCCTCTTTAATCCAGCAGAGAAGGAATTAATGGCTCAAGGCAGAAGGCAAACAAATAAGAAATTAGTCTGGCCTCGCTGCCAGAAAGAATGATGGAGCCATTGTAGCAGACTACTAGCAGAGTAGTGAACTTATGTTTTGACCTCCAAAGGCCTTCAGTCTGGATGCCATAAACCACTACATTTCACAGAACCACTTAATGGGCTTTATGGAGGTGTGAGTGGATAAAATGGAACAGTGCCTGTGTGTTAGGCAGGAAATCAGGGCAGCCGTACCTTAAATTATGTGACTCTGACTAGTCCTGGTGCAATTGATTTCTGTTTTTCTGTGCTTTAGAAATAACCCCAAGACCAGTTCAGTTGTGTTCCTCATTGCTGTTTCTTCTTTTCCTTCCAAACTTTATGTCTAGATGTTTCATGCACCATAAGTGGTACATCCTGCATGTAAAGAATATTGTTCATGACAGGAGTGTCAACTTGAGGTTTGTACTTCAAATATCTCCTGAAAATGGAATCTTCTTTATATTTTTTTATATTTCTTAGAAATATAAGTGTAATGGTGAAATAAATAGTGGATCTCACCTGTCTTGCGGTATTTATTTTATTGATTAAACTTTCTAGGAGAGTAGAGTTTTATTAAGCATTTAGTGTGTAAACCCATGTATTCTAAGGAATCGTGTAAAATTCCAATGGCATTTAAGTAATTCAGTTTCATAATCTTCTCTTGCATTCAGTGTGAAAATCCTATACAAGGAGTAAATCTGATGAATGTTGTAATTTAGCCTCTGATTGTTTCAGAATAACTTGTGATTGTTTACTGGCTGAAAACTAAAGAGTTTTACAAGGCTGGGAAATCATTGAGCCCATTTAGTCTGATGCTGTGTAAAGCAAGGCAGTGGCCTTTCTTGTATTTAAGCTAAACATTCAAGTTGAGACTGAATGTTAACAAAGAGAAGAGTTGCAAGTGATGGAGAGCTTGCCCTACTAAATACATTTCAAAATACCTTTGAGAAAAGAAGCTTGAAAAACAGACCTTGGTCTGCTTGGGCCAGAAATATGCAATTAGCAAATTATTAACCTTGTTGTGAATGGTTTAAGTAACGTGGCACTTGTTCTGTTTCACTTCTGATTGACTATATAATAGCCACCATCAGCACTCTCTGCTGTGTGCTGGATTGCAAAATCTGCTAATTAACACATTAGTTTCATATTGCTGCTGCCAATGTTTGCATTGAGGAACGTCGCTTTTTTTGGCCATATGGATGGGTGGGAATATCAAGATCGTGTCATGGCTCTGTGCTCATTCATGTGTGATTCTTTGTGCTCTGTTTTTCCCAAGACATCTAATCAGGCTTGGGGCTGAGCCGTGCCTTTTTGGAGAATCTTTAACTGAAAGGTCAAAATAAGCACAAGGCCCAGAGACAAGTCTTGCTGTCACTCTTCCCAGCTGCCCCCCCGCCCTCCTTTGTGTGTGTCTCTCCACCTATACATATGTAGGAGTCCTTCACGCAGCACATTCAGCTGTTATTTCTTTCCTGGGACTCAGGGCTTTTCAGTGCCACTCATGATCTTCCCAAACACAACACCACTCTGCCAGCTGGGACTCCCTCAGGCTGGGGGGAGATGATTTGTGGTGTGGGAGCTCCTGGCACTCACCTGCTGCTGGGGCTGCTGGCTTTGCACCATTGCTGTGCACTGTCAGCTGCCTGGCATCTGTGTGTCCCCATTAACCACGTGTAGATAGACCAGCATTTATCCTAAAGGCAGTATTTGCTTGTGGGCTGGTATCTGGTGGTTCTTCAAGGGAATGGGAAGGAAAACGTGCCTTACAGTGGTCTCAAAGTGAGGGTTTGACCAGGATTTGCAGTCCAGATCGGGTCTGACAGAAGTAAATTTGTTCACACTTACCCTCTGCTACCTCCCATCCATGCACTGAAAGCGTTACCAGGAAACTCCCAGTGGGAGAGCATAACCATCAGGAGGGGGAGATGGTAAAATCTGGGTATTTATTCCAGCTCTCAGGGTGCCTCTGAGGAAGATGCCTTTGTTTTATTGAATGAGAGATATTTTATGGTATTGATGGGCTTGTGCCTGTTGTAAGAGCATTTGAGGCAGTCAGCTCTTTTGCTTTTACTGTCACTATTTCAATCCTGCTTAGTTTCTCCTTTCCCTTACTCGCCAAGTGCAACTGAAAATGAGGTACTGAAGCAGCCCATCTATTTTTTTGTATGCAATCTAGCAAATATTAGTGCTGGAAACTGGGCTCTTGCTGCTGTTTGTCTGGTAACATTACCCTCTGTTGTTTCCTTGTGCTGCTTTTGAAAAATGCTGGTTTGGTTTCTGTTTGAGAGGTGGTTGGCCCATAAATGTATTCCAACCCACCTAATAATTCTTCTCTCAAATCTTTCATCAGGTTTTTTCTGTTATATAGTTTAAAAAGGAAAAAAAACCCAAATGCCTTCCTTTACCCCTGGAAACAGCAGTTGTCTTGTTCTGCTGAGCTGAGTGCTGCTTGTACTAATCACTGCTGTTCCCTTTGTCTTCGTTTATTTTAGAGTTAAGTTATAAGCTGTTTAAGACTTGGCTATTTTTGTTCTGTATTTTTTGCAGGATCTTTTACATGGGCCATCTAAACACTAAAATAAATGCTCTTAAAGGCAAAAGTACCATCTGTATCAGGGCAAGATGGTCATTGCTCTAAAACTGAAGTTTTGTAGGATTATTCTGATAAACCATTTTGGCAAGCATATGCCTACACAGAGAAATGCTTATGTTAAGGCTGGGCTTATGACCACCTTCTGTCTTTATGTTGGATTGCCCTTTGTTAGCCAAATGCCTTACGATCCCACCTTCTCCCATCCCTCTTTTGACAGTAGCTGTGGTGCTCAGCAGGGGCTCCCTGGCTATGTTTGCTTTAACTGGAGAGGTGTTTGTCTTCACTGCAGAATTCCAGTTTCCAGCTGCCCGGAAACCTGGAGCACTTTTGTTGATTTATTAGGGCACAGTGCACCTCAGGAATGCCTTTGCTAAGGAGCTGGGAGTGATGGAGGGGATCCTGCCTGTTGCAGTGTGAAGCCTTCTTGTTTCTCTTTACAGGAACACCAAACAGGAGTCCCCCAAAGCAAGGCAGGGAAAATAGCTGACTGGGCTGACTGCTTTGGAGAGTGTCAGAGTGAGACTTGGTTAGGTTTCCCTGGCACAGAAGTAAGGAGGTGAACGATAGCTGCAATTTTAAGTGAGTTTTTGTGGGAGATGATGCTGTGAATTGCCCTACCAGAAGGTTTGTATGCATTTGGTTGGTGTTAAGAGCTGGCATTCCTGAGCCCCTGAGTAGGGCTTTTTTCTGGGACTTGGCTTTGGGCCATCTAAATCTTTAGCACTTGGAAGAAGCAAGTTTCAACCTCTTTTGCTCTGCAAACTTCTAAACGTTTTACGATATGGATACAACAATGGATTTGGCTTTTTAATTATCTTTGGAGACAGCAAAAGACTATGGACTACAAGTTTAAAAACCACTGAGGTGAGCGTGTCTTCCTGTAGCGAGTTCAGTAGAACACCTTCACCTCTCTGACACGTTGCAGCCATCTGATGTGCACCCCTTTTCTTTGTTTGTGTTGCATGCACACACAAACACACGTTTCTGGACTTTTTCTTTCATTTGAGATTTTGGAGGCTTTGCCCCAGGTGATCTGAAACCAACACTGAGGAAAATATTTGGTGTTTGTACAGGGTAGGGTGGTCAGCTGGTCACTTTGTGTTAAGTATTTGGTAGTTGCAGAGTAGGTTGTGTTTATGGGGCATTGGTGATGAGAAGGAATTTCCTTTCCTGGCTGAGGTAGAAAGACTGTCCACGTACAGCTTTATTCCTTTGCTTTAGCATTCCTTGAGGTTGTTTCCCTATTTTACAAATGCATCTTTTGAGAACTGCCAGGAAAATGTCTCTCTCAAATGGAAATGGAAATTTCTGAGCTCACAGGAATGAAAACCTCAGGGTCTGTGCTCACTGAGTGAAAAGAGGATTACCAACCAGCCATTCTCCAGTGTGCAAAGCAGTGGAGCAAAGTCTGCAGAGACCCTCTGAAAGTTATTGGCTTTCCCAAGGAAGGGTGCTTGTGAATAGCATTGAATAAGGTTGCTTGCGTCCCTCTTGGCTTCCCTGCTGCAAGTACAGAAAGCAGTGAAACTTGGAACTCAGTAGATGCCTGAATAAAATGGGATTTTTTTTTTTTTTTTTAGGTGGTTCCTTTGGAAAGAGTTCTGAGTCAGGGTTT
>VYXF01000186.1:573418-649877 GCA_013397295.1 Polioptila caerulea
ACAGAAAGCAGTGAAACTTTGAACTCAGTAGAGGCCTGAATAAAATGGGATTTTTTTTTTTTTAAGTAGATGCCTTGTGAACAGGTCTAGAGCCAGTGTTCCTGCATTGCTGTAAGAGAATTAATGGGTTTGTGATGGCATTCAGGCCTGAAAAAAGCAGGGAGGCAATGCTGATTTTTCCAGAGCTGCTTGAAGGGTTCAGAAATTAGGATGGTGTGCTGGAGCAGATGCAGATGGCTTATTTTCACTGGGGACTGTTAAACCTGCCAAAGTGTAAACTGCATCTTAACAGGAAGATGTGAGACAAGGCCTGCACATCTCTCCCTCCTAATTACTACAGCTCAGCTGCTGCTGTCTCCTATGCTTACACATCTGAAAGGTGACAATGACAACGTCTTGAATAGCAAAGCAATAGCAAGAAGGGTCGTGAGTTTTTTTGTTGTTTGGTTGGGGGTTTTTTTGGGGTTGTTTTTTTTGGTTTTTTTTTTGGTTGTATTATTTTCTGTAGTTCTGGAACAAAGAAGTTATTCAACCAATAGTCAAAAATATCCGTATGAAAAATTTTTCTCCCAGAAACTGCATCTGTTGTTCCAGAAGATAATCAGAATTTCTGTAGATCTTGATGGCTTGTCTTCTGAGTGACTACCGGTAAAGCAGCAACCAACTTTCTCCTCTTTCCCACACCAACAGCCTCAGGAATGTTCACCCCAGCAGTGGGACTTCCATTTTTGCTGTCCCTGCAGTTCTGCACTGGGTGGCCTCTGTGCACATTATGTTTTTCAAGAAGTTGGAAAGCTCTTCTCACCTGTTCTGGCAAAAATCTCCTGTAACATTTTCACAGTGGTTACTTTAGATGCCAACGCCCAGACTTTCAGATCCTCATAATTCATGGCATGCAAAAGATGAGGTAGTTTTTATGACCTCCTCTTAGAGGAACAGGTACTTCAGCAGCAAAGGTGGTGCTGTGGTTGTGATTGCATTGCAGTGGTGCAGCAAAAGTGGAAGCAGTGGCAGCTCCCAGTTGGGATGCACGTGATTGTTGGATTTGGTATTTCTCCCTGAAAATCTGTTTTAGGTCACAGTCTCTCGTGGCAGTCTTGCTGATTAGCTATAAATGTGTTCAATCTTCCCTCATCTATGACCCTACTCTGTTTCACTGTATCCCTGTAAATCTGGTTTAAGAAACAGCTTTGTTGAAGTTTGTCTTCCTGCCTCCCCACCTGTTCTGTTTAGCTCAGGAGAATGGGCTGCCAGGGCAGGATGGACTCTGATCAGACACTGCATGGGCTGATGGGGCTCCTCTTCTCCAGGGAAAAACACATAGCAGAAAAAAAAGGCAAAGCAGTGCTAAAAATCACAGATTTTTTTAGGTGAGTGGAGAATGTCCTTCTTCATAGGCAGTTCACAAATAGGGAATAAAAGTTGAAGCAAGGGGATGCCTGTCCATTTGTATCAGCCTCTCTCCTGAGGCCTTGCCTGAGGCATCTTGCCAAAAGGCACCTAGTCTCTATTCACTTCAAACACATACAGTCCCTAAGCCCAAAATGTGCAGAAAGCTCACTTTGAACTGTGATCAGCTGAAGGCCAGAAAGCATGACCTGGTGCTTCCTAAAGATCAATAAATTGAGGAGCTGTGGCTTCTGGATGCTTTGGAGGTATGAGCAGCACCTGCCATGTAATGTGAACCTAAAGAGCATCAAAGGGTAATAAGGTCAAACGTGGATCTAACCTATATTTATGGTAGGAAAGTATCCTGGAATCTGTGCTGAATATTAGAATTTGCATAGGTGAAGTCTTTTGGCAAACACATGCAATTACTTTCTCCATGGGTCCTGTGTATGGACTTTCTTTCTTCAGAGCACAAAGAATTCAAGAAAAATTTTACTTTGGAACTAAAAGCATGTTTTTAGCAAAGGCAGTGAAAGTGGTGTTGGGACAAACTCCAGGTCTTTGGTGTTCCTGAAGAAACACAAACAACTGCAGAGAAGGGTATAGCTCAGATCCTTTTGCCAGCATGCTTAGCAGGCAGCCCTGTACCAGATCTGGTTCAGGCTTCGACAAGTGACCTCTGTCACTGAGCAGGAACATAAAGAGCCTCAGTGAGCTTTGGCTGAACTAGGCTTTTGCCTGTCTGCTCTGGAGAGAGAGTAACCTCAGTGTTCCCTTCCCTCCCTCCCTCAGTGTGTGTGTGAAAATACTAACTTGATTCAGCTGCCAAAAAAAGACATTTGAAAAGTATACATTGCTCTCCTGTGTCCCAACTTCTGTAAAATATGGGTTATGGTTGGTTCCTGTATATGGCGCTCAGTAATTTTACAGAAGAGAAAACGGCACCACTGCAACTATCCACACAACACTTAATACAGTGAGGTCTTAGTCTGTGCTAGGACTCCAGAGTGCTATTCTGGGCATTATGAACCCGATTATATTACACATAGAGCTCAGATGGCTCAGAGCCACGCTCAGGATATTAACTGTTTCTATTAAGCTTTGCATTTAGAGATCCTCCTCCTCTCAGCAGAGGGGGGCAATGCTGGACGAGCTGGCATTCCCACAGCAGAACAGTGTGTGTGTGAGTATGGTTAGGGAGTGTTTTGTGTTTCATTTGCACAAGGGGCAACCCCAGTTCCGGAGCTTGCTGACTTATGGATGCTCAGTATAATAATCTTCTCAGTGTACAAGTTTTGTAGCTGCAGGTGTTGTGGAGGAGACACTGATGTAGATGCACAGGAGTGCAGGAGAAACCTTAAAAAGTGCTATAAATATATCATAAGGGGAAATCCATACGGAGTGTGTCATCTGGCAGAGAATGTGATAAAGTGGCATTGACTGTGATTACTTGTGATTCTTGACAGCCTGTGCCCCTGAAAGAGTGTTTTTGAGACTTGGTTTAGTTTGTGATGAAGGTGGTTTTAGGAATAGTGAAGGTCCTTCCGTTTCTCTTTAAAATAAAAAAGGTTTCTTTTCATGATTTTGTTTTGTGCTGTTCCAGACTTTGTAAAAACAAACACCCTGGAAGCCCAAACAACAACCATAACAAAAGAAACCCTTTGTGGATCACCTCTGTGACCCAAACAAAGTTGATGAGTTTCTCACTGTTTGAATATACATTGTCTGCCAGGTGGGGACTGTGCAGCTCTTCCTTCCCTCATCACTGTGCAAGTGCAGGAAGAGATAAGAGACGTCTATTTAATCCTGCCCTCACACTGGCTGAATTTTAAGCACACTACCAGGCAGGTATGCTGAATTTGGAGCCTAAATGACTGCCTTGGGTAAGAAAGGGGGATAGAGAGTATGGCTGTTTGGGATATGAGGCACTGGAATGGTGCTAGTGGGAGAAAACGGATGCTGGACATAGTAACACATGCTGTTGGGAAAGCAACCTCTCATCTTGCTGTAATGAGAACTTGCATTTGCGGGGCTTGGAGTTAAACCCTCTTCCCAGTAAAACTGCAGTTTGCAGCTCCTTTCTCTTTACTGGGAGAGGTGCAGCTGTTGAGCGGGAACTGGCTACTGTGCAGCAAAGTTATTCTTTGCTGGAGACAGACACAAGTGGATGGAGGTATCCATGTGCCGTGTGGATCCGTGTGCCACTGTTCAGTTCATGCTTTGGCTGATGGAAAGGGTTTGAGTTTGCATGTGTTTTATTGAAGAATATCCCCTTTCTCAGAAAGCAAACAGCTGACATCTTGACCTTGCAAAGGCTTGGACATCTTTACCTTTGAGAGCACTGCTTTCCAGTTGTGGGTCTATAGTGCAAGAAATGCACATGGTGACCTTGGTCTTCCTGTGCCTTCTTGGCTACATTTCTTGGACGCCAATGACCCTGAGATCTGGACATTTCCCTCTGCTGTTTTATGTTAGAAATGAAGAACAAACTGTAAAGTGTGGAAGCAGTTTGTGTGATGGAACCCATTAAAGTAAACTTGAGGTGATGGTGGCTGAAACCTCGCAATTGGGCTGTATATAGTGAGAAGGAAAAGGGCAGCCAGGAAAGGGACTGAATGGAAATTAGTCCCCAAAATAAATATCACATGAGTGAGGCATGAAGAGATAGTCTCCTTCAAATCAGATTCTGTGTCTGAGCCTTCCTCCAGAATTTCCTGCAGTTTAGACAAATGACCAGCTTCAGCATTTTAAGTGGTGTTCGTGCTGAACACTTGCAGGCGTGCGTTCCTATCCAGCTGCTGAGCAGAAATCCTTGTTCTTCAGTCTTGCTGGGAGCTGCTCTGCGCTTTTTTGTGGCAGCAGCTTTGGCAATAGGAGCCCCCCTGCCCCAGGATGGCTTTCTCTGTGAAAGAAGGCAGCGCAGCCAGGCAGACATTATCCCCTTGCCGGAAGGAGGGACCCGGGCTCCCCGGGGAGGAGGGACGGGCAGCGAGTGATTCATTGCAGCTGGCTGCAGTTTGGCCTCTCTCTCTTTGCCCTGGGTGCCAGCGAGTGACAGCTTGTGGGCAGCAGGCCAAGCTGTGAAAAGAGGAGTGTGTGAGGCCTTTAGCTTTCTCATGCTTTATCAAGCTGCAAAGAATAGCTCGATATTCAGCCAGCGTTGGTGCAGGTCAGGAGAATGGAAATGCGAACTTAACTCCTGACATGCTGGCTGATGGCTGACCGCAGGCTCTGCGCCCACGAGGGCGGCTTTGTACCGCAGCATGTGGGGCAAAAGGGAGGAAAAGTGCCTTGATGACATCGTAAAGATAACTTTTTGTTAAGTGGGCAGCCTCTGGGACCCGCTGGGAGAGTGGAAAGATGAAAAGAGGGCTTTCCTCTTGTGGCTTGCGGTCTGTGTGCTGGTCGAGGATGGAAACAGTGGAAAGTAGAGCTGCAGGAATGACGAGTGTCCTGGGAAATCGAGAGGGACCGTGGTGGGCGAGTGGCAGGTCTGTCCCTTGGCTGCTGGCACAACACTGGGCTGTGGTGCGAGTGCCCGTCCGTGGCCGGGCAGGACGGGGCCATTCCCGGCGTGTCCCCGTGTGCCGAGCTCCTGCCGGCCCCTTCGAAGGGCTGCCCGCCGGCGCGCAGGGAGTTAAGCTCCTCATCGCCCGGGGGTGAGCCTACTTCGGGGTGTTGAGCTCCATTCCCACGGCTTTTCCTTTCTGAGGGCTGGGGGAGGGATCGCCTGGAACAAGTAAAATGCCTGGAGGCTGGAAAACAGCACCCCGGCCCCTCTGGCCTTGTGTTGGTCTGGGAGGGATCCGCGCTTCACGGCAGGCTGGGCAGGGGCTGCCAGCCAAGGCCGGGCTCTGTCGCTGCTGGGCAAGAGCCTGGGTTATTTCTCTCCTTTAAGCAAAGAGAGATGGCTTCGCAGGCAGTAAAGCGCCTGCCTAGGGACTGAAATGACCGAATTCTCAGCTGGAAGGATGTAAAGTAGAAATGAAGCCCGAGCAGTCCCTTGGGCAGATCGCAGCACAGGCTAACGCACAGGTTTTGTGGCTGAGGGAGAGCAGCAGCGCTGGGTTCCCTGCAGCACACACACATTTCAAAAAGGCGTAAGGGAGCAGAGTCCGTCCTTCCCGATGCTGACTCTACCTTCTTTTCCTGCATCACTTCGAGCTGCTGAGTTGAGGTGTTTGAAGCCCTGAGGAGCTGGAAGAGGGCAGGTGAAAGTCTAAGAAGCTGGGTAAGGGAGTTAGCAGGTGCTCAGAGCACAGCCTGTGGCTGCCTGTGAGCTTAAATCCCTCTCTCTCCATCAACTGTGCAGGGGTCTGGGAGAGCAAGAGAGCTCTGGCTCATCCCAGTTTGCTGTGGAGCTGAGTGTATCTGTGTGAGGTAGTAATCCCGGCCAGCACCTATCTCCCACCAGAGGGAGAAGGGAGTTTGCATACCTGTTCAGCCCCCAGAAAGACTCTGAAGTCCTCTCTGAGGTCTAAAGTGTGCAGTCTCTATTCTCAACAGCTTTTGAATTCAAGGCAAGGTGAACTGATGTGAGTAAATGGGACCCAGAAACAGCATAAAGGAGAGATGAACTGTGGGCTTGGAGTGCAGTTACACAGTTTGATTCTGCTGGGCTGTGTTTGTGCTGTACAGACCGGGTTATGCCAAAAGCCTGGCAAAGGTGTGGTTAGAGACTTGATTTTTGCTTGTTCTTTGGGTGTCTGGCCTTGCATCTGCCCCAGATCTGCTTTCCAAAGAGTGAAGTACTGTGATCCTCCCACTTGCAGTGCTGGCCCCTGTGGCAGGAGGATCTGGAGGGGAGAGGGTTTGAGGAGCACTATTGCCTGTGTGGGCAGAGGCTTTGTGTAGCTTGGGTTAGCATGCAGTTACAGACTTTAGTAATAAAAAAACAGGGTGCAAATATTCTGCAAATACCGGACTCATGGTCTATCTTGTTGATTGTTAATGCCAAAATCCTAATAAAGACTGGCAAGCAGGAGGCCTTGTCTTTTCTGCACCCAGCCACCTAATGGTCACCAAGCTCTGCTGTTGAGTGTTCTGCAGCTCTTTGCTCTGTCCATTTATTCACCTAGCCCTGGTAAATGTGGCTGGAGTGGGAGCTGGGGTCCCAGGCCGATCTGAGCCTTGTGCAACGCAGACCTGCAGTGGATGCACAAAGAGAAACTCACTGGCTGCGAGGTAGCTTGGGACCCAGGTGCAGCAAAGGCACCAGCGAGAGCTGGCTCCCCTGCAGGGACAGGGGGTGTGTTCCCATTGTGCCTGTTCTGGTTTGCTCCTGTCTAGCCTCTTCTCATTATTCTCGCCTTGAGCTGTCTCAGGCCCGAAGGCAAAGTGCTGCCGAAAGCTCTGTGGGCTTTCCCTTGAGAGATGCGGGGTCCTTGGAGAGTGGCTGTTCAAGGGAAGCACTGCAGTGGGCTGAATTGAGGCTGTTTCAGGCTGCACAGCTCTGAGCTAATCTCCCAGAGGCAGAGACATTACTCACCAATCAGGAATGTGTCTGTATTTTTCCTAATGAGAACAAAACATTTTATCCCTGTTCATTAGCAGAGAGTTAGCGTGTGCAGTTGCTATGCCAACAGACTCCTCTCCTCCGCAGACACACTGGGGGTGTCCTCTCTGCCATGGTTAGAAGGGTGAACAGGAAGGCTGGTTCTGGCAAGAAAAAGATCCCATTGTTTTCCCAGGGCTGCCTGGACTTTGTGCAGCTGGCCAGACCATGCCTTCTCAGGGGAAGGGAACCACAGCGGGAGTCAAGTGCAACAGATTTAATTTATTGGAAAAATAGTCTTTGCATTTCATGCTCTGTTGTTTTTTCCAGCTTGAGGTACTCTCTTCAATAAGAGAAATGAAGGTGTCTCAACATTCCCAAGAGTCCAGATGGTAAGCAAAATGGGCCAGGAGTCAGCACTGGGATGCCCATGGACTGCTGCAGCCCGCTGGGCTCCTCCGTGTTCCTGATCATCTCCGTGCGTGTGGCCACTGTCATGCTGGGCAGCCTCTGGATGCTGCTGCGTGACGAACCCACCTGACCAACTGTACCACCTGTGATTAGTTGGACCAGTTCTCCAGGCACGTGGTCTACTGGAAAGAGTGAGTGGCTGTATGTGCGAGTGTTCACTTGCTCCCTTTGCAAAGGGAACATTCTCACCACACAGGGAAGTCCTGTGAAGGTTGAAGTACATCTCTTCAACAGGAGCTATATTCTGTAGTGTTCTGCTGTAAGCTGATGTATTTGCTCCAGAGGCTGCCTATTTGCTTGTCATTTTTTTCTTTGTTGCCCCAACTTTCTTGAGAGAGTGATTGGGAATTGTGGGTTGCAGTGCTGCCAAGGTCGGGTCGCTGTACACCTTTTGCAAGTCTTCTTGGCACCTCTAGTGCTGCACTTGAAATATAAAAACTAACTTTTAAACTTAAAAATTCCCTTCTACAGAAAATTCAAACTTATAGACAGAAACAAACCTAAAAAACCAAAACAAACCCATGACTTTCTGATGGTGATCTGTAAGTAGAAATGGGCCTGTGAATGTTGCCAAATTGGAAGACAGACTCCTGGAGCAGGAGTGATGTTCATCTCTGTCTGTCAGTCACCATGGAGTGTGATGAGCTGCTTTGTGCTGGCTGAGCATTGTGGTGTTGACAGCTTTAGACCCTTGAAGAAATGTCTCCCTGAAACAGAATTCTTTCAGGCTGCTTCCTATTAAACAGGATAGTTACAACTCTGCTGTCAGTTTGCCTGGCGAAGCACTCTGTAGGTGAATACATGGAATTTGAATATAGGAGTTTGAATATCAAATGTAGAATGGTACACCAGAGATCCCAGACTGAATGAATTGCTGGAGATCTGCAAATCTGCATGAACTTCTGGCTGGGAAGTGAAACCCTGGCACCTGGATACTAGGAGCTGATGTAGATGAGTCACTGACTTTTGCACTGGAGAGATGAGTATCACGTTAGAGCACTGGGAGTACAGGAGCCCTTCATCAGAAGGATGTCTGCTTGTTGGATTTGCAGCTCTAACATCAGAAGAAATAAAAGCAATGAACAGAATGAGACAGCAACCTCCAGCCCAGACCTCTCTGGGGTGCAGCTTGTGTGTTTCAGTTTGGTAGTTGACCTGGGTGGAACTCTTTGATAATAAAGAGCAGGTTTTCAGAAAATCTCTTTCAATCTGGAGCATCCCAGAATAAATCCTGAATACATATAACAAATGTACAAAGATTGGAGAGTCTGGTTGCCTCAGCTTTGCATTGCTCTGGATAGTTCCAGTAAAACCATTAAATCAAAGCTGTTTGAAATAGGGAATGAGTAAGTACTTGAGATGACTTGAATTCAGGCCAGTCTCTTCTGGATCCATGCTTTCAGGGTACATAAAAAGATACAAGATCGTAAGGAGGCCAGAGGACTGTGTGTTGTATTCTTTGAGATACTGAGGTGATTTTGTCCAGATCCTATTGAAAAAGTGCTCCAGCAGAAGTGCACTAGAGGACATGCTTTTTAGTACCTCTAAGTGTGAAAGATCATGTCTGAACAGACTAACTTCTGAAATGTGAGTTACGGTTATTATCTGAGTCGCGCTCAGCTTCATTCCTGTGCAGCCGGAGTAGCAACTTGGTGTTACCTAGGAGAGTGTTACTTGTTCCCTCCTCTTCCCTCCCCTCCCTTTCAAGCAGTTCAGGGACTGATTTTCTGCCTTATTTTCTGTGCACCACCAGTTTTTAAGAATAAAGATAAACACACAACTGCAGTGCTGTGTGCAAGGCAAGAATTCTTCAGGAGAAACATTCACCTTTGCCTCTGAAAACATCTCAGATACTCATAGAACCTTGGGAGAAGGGTTCTTTGTTTTTATCAGGACCAGTTATGGGCCATTTGTGGAGTGAGATGTTCCTTCTAACCCTTAGAGTGTGGTTCAACACCCTACATTGTGGGGTAGGTTTATATTTTAAAGAAGCTGTTAGCACTGAGTATTGTAACTCTAGGTAATATATTGTTCTGTTGCGTTTTAATGTCCTTCCTTCTCTTTTTTAATTCCAGTTATACTTCTACATATCTGCATCTTTAAAAAACACTTATTTGACTCTTAATAGTAACACTGGTGAAGGACAGAGTAAAGCCAGGAAAGTTATTTCAGCCTGACAGGAAGGTTTAAGTTGCTTAGTCAGCTAAGCATGTATTATTAACAAAATTCTATATCTCATAAAGAATGCGGGAAGCAATTAGGATTACTGCATTTGTGGAAGAAATCACTCAGGATTTTGGAGAGTTATGATACAGTCTCCAAACCCAAATATTATTATATGGCTCTGCAACAAGGTCTGATAACAATATTTTTCTGTGTAGTGTCAGGAAATCTATAAATACTGTGCCCATACTAGAGGAAAAACTGCTGGATTAAAATGTTCATGAAGAACATATGTCAGAATAAAAGTTCTGGCCCAATAAAGACCTTATGAGGGATGTACCCTTCATCAGGGCAGGCTATTTCAAACATAATTTGTATTTTCAAAGAACTAATAGGGAGAGAAAGTTTTTTAAAAATACACCCTGTTCTGGTGGAAGAAGGATGCAGCTAAATGCTGTGGCTCAAAAGTAAACTTGCTTTTGAACAAACTCAGTTTAAAGAATTAGGCTGAATATTTTAATGGGGAACTACCAGACGGGCAGTTCACTATAGAAGTGGGGAATCACTGCTGTATTTGAAAACCACTACACTAGTTCCTCCAGCTCTTGTGGAAGTTGAGTTTTCTACAGCTTTAGGAAAACCATTGCCATCTTAATGGAGGTAAATTCAGTTTTTAGAAATGGAACAGCAGCAACAGTGAACAGACGTGAGTGTTACCTCCCATACAAAGCGTGACAGAATAAGTTGGGATTCTTCCATCTGAAAAACAATAAATGACAAATAAATGATTTTTGAATCACCTGGAAAGTTCAAAGGGGTAGAATGCTTTTTTTTTTTCCTTTTCCATTAGAAGCATGAGTAGGTATTGCGTGGAGACAGCATGGAGTAAGCTTAAAGCCAAGTAACAACTGGTCCTTGATGTGTGCAGTTAACCTGGGAAGCTTCTTGTCACAGATGTGAATGCCAAATATCTGTGTGTGTGTGAGGACATGGGGCAGCTCCATAGAAGAAGGAGCTACTGAAGGTTACTGAATGCATAGAAACCCCCTTTGTCCCAAGAAGTCCCTGAGCTGCTCATTGTTGAAGCCTGGGAGAGTATTCCGGGAGGTAAAGTGCTACTCTGTGTTTGCTTCAGTCTGATGTTTCAGGCCAGAGCCAGACGAGTGCAGCCCGGTTTGTCAGCATGGGGTGGGAGGGGGGATGCTAATAAAGCTGGTAAAAGAAGAGACTGGCACAGCTTGTGTTCTAGGTTGGTTCTGTGCTGCTTGTGATGTACAGCATGCACCTCTTGCTTGCTGAAGGCACGGCCTTGGGCTGCTGGAGTCTGCAGGCTGTTGACTTGAAGAGAGGCGGAGAGTGTATTTCTAGAAACTACACAGGTAGGAAAAGTGGTGTGAAGATGAATATTGTAAGCAGAGAAGCTGACTCTCTCCTTTTCTCCGTGGCAAATGCTGTTCCTGCTATTATGGGATGGTAGGTTTTATTGAGATACAGAGACTGCCTTAGTGCTGAGAGCCTACATCTTATTTGTGTTAATTTCCCTCCTTTGAAAGGGTGTTTCTTGCTTCTTAATGGACTTGAACTTAATATGAGCTAAAATGGGTGATAAGCTGATGCATGAACAGTGAAACCTCTGTTCCAAAGCTTTTTCAAACTAAAAATGTCATGACCTACGTGAGGTTCGTACTCTTCAAAAGTACTCAAAACACTGGTCCTATTTTAGGTTCTGTCTAAACATTTAAAAATAACTCAGAAACAGGGCTCACTTCTAGAGGCTTCACCCTTGAAAGTCAGCTCTTGCACTTGGTTTTAGATGCTTACCCAAATGTGCAGAGGGCACAGTACAGAACAGCCCCTGTTGTTCCTTTGAACTTTTAATTTCAGGAGGAAGAGAACAATGTCAGGCTATCTGTTGTTATGTCTCTAGAGACATGGTCTCTGCTGTTAGGCAGTATCCTTTTGAGGTTTTTTTGGGGGGGGGAGTAGGGTGTTTAAAACTTTTTGTTGACTAACTTTGCTGCTGTGCTCCCTGGGGGACAGCTGCGCAAAGCTGACCGGTAGTGGAACTATGGTGCTGTGTATTCTTGGAGGCAGGCTCTTATGACTGAAAACGGAGTTGGTGTATTTTGGGAAGCTATAGCCCCTCTGCAAGGATACAGAAACAGTCTTGTGTGCATATCCTGTTCTCTAGTGAACATTACTCGATGGAGTGGCTGAGGAGTTGCGTGCTCAGATTACGGCTGTGGGGAATACAGACAGGCCTGGGGCTGAGGGAGAATCCAGGTGGAGTACGTACGGGATTAGGACAAGGGTCACCTTGGGGAAGCCTTGCACCAAGTGGAGGGGAATGAAGTTCCTTTCCTGCTGGTTGCTCCCCCATTATCTTGATTTGGTCAACTCTGATGCAGGAAGAAGTTTCTACCCAAACCCCAAGTCTCATCATTGCAGAGTAGCAGTGGGCTCAGTTGTTACCCCATTTACAGAGTATCTTTCCTGGCTTGCTCTCAATTTCTCAATTACTGTTTTCATCAGTAGGTTGGCTCAAGCAGTGATTCTCTCTCAGCTTGTTCCTGTGTGTGCTGGACCTGTCTGCTATTCTCCAGATAGTCTGTCCAGATTAGATTTAGTTTGAACCCATCTTTAGCCGGTATGATCTTTTCTATTCCTAGCTGATCCATGATTTTAACTAGTGTATTTCCCTAAGCCCTGAGAAGATTTAAACTAAAACTTTTTTATGAGGCTAAATTTGTGTCAGCCCCACATGGACTCCTGGGTTGACATTGGGTGGCTGGTTGCTCACTTTGGTCCATATGTAAGTCTGGAAAGTGCTGTCTGAGCCACACTTTTGTGGGGTTTTGATTAGTTATCTATGCGTGGCAGAGTAAACTGTTTCCTTTCCCAGAGGAAGGCACAGTGCCTGCCATGTGTGTGGAGTACACAGTTTAAAATGACAGAGGAGAGGTGCCAGGACCTGGGGCAGTCTGCAAACAGAACCGTGCTGACCACAGACTATGGTTTATCCTTCTAGCACAGATGTGCATACTTCTCCCTTGTTTCCTTACCAGTCTCTCTGTTCTGTCTGGCTGTTCCTTTTAGCAGAAGAGCAGCCACTCCCCTGTAGAACTCAGTGCTGTTCCTAACAAACTACTGTAAATCTGGTTTTCCTGTCTCCTGGGCACTTTTTTGCCCAGGGGTGACCCTGGCAAGGCAGCATGCTCTTGAAATGCCAACAGTCAGCCAGTTATACTGGCTGAAATTCCTGCTCATAGCAGTTTGCATTTCAGATTGGCACTGCAGACTTGTTTAGTGCATCTCTGCAGCCCTAGGGTGAAGGTCTGGGCTTTCCTGAAAGGGGAAAGGATGAGCCAGTCAGTCTTGCTCAGCCAGTGGCTGTCAGACTGTGCAGGTGGGAGGGTAGCAAACCAGATGAAGAACAGTCTCAACCAAAAAGTCTTTAAAATTCATGGCTGTCATGAGCAGATAGCTGGTTCTGAGCCTTTGTGCCTTTAGGACAGCACCAAAGAAGTTTTCTCAGCCCTGAACCAGGAGCTCAAATATTTTGCCACAAAAAGTTAGGATCTCCTTAATCTGAGTGAACAGAAACTCATGTTTGTAAAGCCATTTGAAGGTGTAAAATTTCTTATTAGGAATTTTTTCTTGTAATAAATTTCCTTGTTCTGGATAAGACATGACTAGATGTCTACATGTTAACAAAATAACTGAAGAACTCTTGCTCTGCATGGTTTATTTCTCCAAGACCAAATCTTGCAGGGTCCCAGCTTCTGCTTCCTTTGCCACTTAATTTTCCTGTTGCTTATTTTCACTCCTCCAGGCTGTGGACCCACTGTGGTATGAAGGGAGAGCATTGCTTGATGGCCTGTGCTCAGCAATAGTTCTCTCACCCCTCTATATATGCAGTCTGGTGCTCTGAATTTTTATCCTTGAAACAAGAACTTCCAAGGTGGGCAGTGTCTGGCATGGAGGGCTGTGATTGTACAGTAGAAGAATAAGGCTGCATGGCTGCTGCCAGCCTGTGACTCCTCAACCATGTGCACCTTGAATGCCTTTCATGGATGGTTCCTGGACCACCATGCCATGTTGGACTCCATTTGAAAGCACTGAATATCCAGCCTGCCTGGAACAGTCTTTGTTCAGAGCTGTTGAGACTGGGCTAAAGTTGATCCTGGCTCTCAGGTCTGCGCCCAACCTGTCCAGGCTTCTGCAGTAGTGTGGTGGGAGCTGTTGTTTCTAAGATGTGTTATGTAGGTGTGAAGCTTCCCTTGGGAAGGTCCCCAGGCTTTTTGAACAGCACGGTGTGTTGTTATCTGTTACTGGCTTTATGAAAGCTTTGGCATTGGCTTTCTGAGGTGGAAGAAAATGTCTGGTCACCTCAATTTGGATCATTATCTAACAGACCTGTGTAACCTAATTGCCAGACTATTGAGCCTAGTAGTTCACAGCTGATGACTGAGAACCTTCCAGGCTGAGGCACTAATTAATGGAAGATAATTGATCAAAGCGTCATTTCTGATAATGCTTTAACATAACTTGAGTAATACAAGGTAGAATACACCTCATCATGGTTTGAAGGCAAACCACAAGCAGATTGTGGTAGTGATGTGGAGTTCTGTTTATTCTGCTGTCTCTTCTGGGTGGGAGGGGATAGGTACTACTCATGTGGCTACATTGCATTAAATGTATTTGCATGTTACTGCCTGTATTCATGGCTATAGCCAGAACTGCTGACCCTCTTGGAGTGAGAGGGGAAGACTGTCAAATTCTCATTTGCATCTTGACAACTGGATGGTGGAGCTCGGGTTGTGGTCCTTGTGTGTCTGCCTGTGGTCTGTATACTGCTGGCATGAGCTCCTTCTGTGGTTTGCCTCTGTTCTCCCTTCCACTGTGCAAACCTGCAGGGCTGATGCTGGCACGGGGACCATGGGGTTTCCTCCTGGAGTGGAAGTGTAGGACTGGTGCTTTTCCACAGGTGTTCCATAAGGAGTTTGAAGCTTCTCTCCTCTCCTGCTGCATTCTTCCAAGACCAGGCTGGATGCAAAAGAACTTGCCTTGGGGGTGTGGCCTTTGCCTCTGTGAGAGCTTGGTTAGGGGTCACAGTCCTGTCCTCTGGGAAGCATGTGCTGGTTGCAGAGGTCCTCTCTCTCCCTTCTGCAGGGCATCCTGCCAAGGAAAATAGACTCTAAGGCAGAAGCGATTACATTGAGATCGTGTGTTGTCCTGGCTGTTTCTGGATGAAGCAGCTGGGAATTTCTGCTTTATAGAAATCGGCGCAAAAGAGCTATGGTAGAGCAGGATTCTGACTTTTGTAGCTGGTGGAGCCAAAGCTGAGTACAGGAGGATCCTGGCTGAGGCTGGGAGAGGTGCCCCTAATGACAGGGAGGGCAGTGTGGTTGGGAAGGTGTGCCTTGTTTGAGGTGGAGGCCCATAAAATATGAATCACATCTGTTTGAAGTAGTGATGAAATCCCAGATGAAGGTTTTCTGTAATACCTGGCCAAACAGTCTGGTGTGCTCCAGCTTTCCTTTCTCCCTGGTTAGAATGGATGCTCTTGACCTACTTTTAGCAATCGTTTCTGCTGGGTGCTGCCCAAGGCTTGGCTGTTCCGACGGCACACACGGCTCTGCTGTGTTCACTCTGAGTGAGGAGTTTCCATCAAATGCTTGGCAGACAGGGAAGAGCTGTTCCTGAGAGAGGGACTGTGGGGGCACTAAACTCGGATCTGGCACTCCTGTGCCCTGTGGCTCTGGCCCTGGGTTTGCTTTCCCATGGTGTGCATTAACTTCTGTGTTGCGCTGTCAGGATTCAGTTAGATGGTATCTAAATGTTAACATGAGAGATACTGCCTTCAGAAACAGCCAGGGAGGTTAGGCTTCCAGCCTTCTAAATATGTGATTAGGCAGGACTGCAGTACATTCTTAATATTTAAAAATAAATAAAGTCTGTAAATGTACCATTAAATAGAAGTTTAAATAGAATATCATCCTCGGACAAATTGCAAAGCTCTGTGTAGCTCAGTGTCCTGCCTTTGACAAGATCCAGAAGCAGATGCTTCATGAGGATTGTAAGAAACAGGGCATGTATAATGTGGTGGGTTTGTTTGGGTTTTGTTTTTCATTCTCCCCCCCTCTCCATTTGCCTCCCAGCTTATGACCATCATCAGTTTAGGGCCCCGCTTGGTGTGAGGAGTTGTATCTCATCATCTGATCTTGACTGTATCTATTCTCCATTAATTTATATAATCCCTCTTCTCACTTGTTTATGTTTCTGGTCTCCTTGACATCCTACAGCAGTGAGCTCTACAACTTAATTATGCATTTTAAATGTTGTTTGAAATACTCTACATCCAGGGACAATGTCCCTGAGCTGACTTAGGAAAGTTGTCTGTAACTTTGGTGAGTGCTCTCTTGTTTCTGCATTGTAAAATATGGTAGTGTAACCATGTAACTCCATCAATAACTCCATGATTTTCATCTTGACACTGTCATGTTTCAGACCTCTTGACTTTTCCATATCTTCCCCCGGTTGTTCCTTTGTCCATCCAAAGTCCTGTTCTGCTCAATCTCTCCTTATATGGAAGCTGCTCCATGCTTTTGGTCATCTTTGTTGTCCCTTTTGTTATTGTCTCCTTTTTCAGATGTGGGAATCAGAACTGCCTTCAGCATTCAGCAGCAAAGTGGGGATAGATGTTTTCTTTCCTAATTACTCCAAAAGCTGTATTTGCCCTTTTGCTTGATACTCAATACTGAGCTGACCTATGAAGCTCTCAAAGTTTTTCTGAGTGATAACAACTAGTTTTGATCCTGTTGTGTTTATGTACTTAGAATACTTTTTGTTGGTTTTGGTATTTATTGACAGAAATTCTAAGATACTGTGTAGTTACTTTGAAGTGCATGATTCTCTTTTTACAGTCTTCTCTGAATTTGATTATTAGTCATTTTTTTAATAATAAAGTTTGCCACTTCTATATGTATTTCTCTTCTCAGATCTTATGTGAACATACTGAACTGTGCAGATTGCAGAATGAGTTCTTGGCTGATCTCACATATGACAGGGAAACACCTGTCTTTTAACTGCTTATTAAGTCACTGTGACTTTAATTCCACAATAGCTTAACTTTTTTTTTTTTTAGGAGTCTTAGCTGATGAATCTTTAAAAATCAGTTTAGTTAATATTAACCAGATTAAAAATTGTCTCTTGGATCTCAGTTAAACAGAAATGGGAAATCTGTGCTTGGGATTTCCTGGGTGCTGCAGGGGTTTTTCTCTGCTCCGCATATGCATCTATATTTTGGGCAGCAATTGGCTTCTTGAACTCATGCAAGCAAATTTATTTTTATGTGGAGTGATGGGCTTAGATTTATGTAGGTTATCATAGAAACAGAGAATTTGCTCAGCAGAGCCAATTGGATGGCCAACTTCAGTGAGCCTTGCTTTCCCAGCAGGGTTTTATTACAGCTGTAAACCTGTCTAGGCTCTTTGGATATACTCTAAGAGAATGGTACATTTTTTTTCCTAACTAGTTGGGTTTTTTCCCCTAATTGAAAGAATATTTAAGTCACTGATAGTATTTGTCCACAGGCAAATGTAGCATGTGATGTGGCAGCTAGAAGATCAAGGGGTTCTTGTGTGGGTAAATGGAGAACTGGGGGTTCAAACTGGGGAAAATAACATTTGCTCTGAGTGCAGTGTTAGCCAAAGGAGTGGCCTGTCCAGGTCAGGTCCTGTCCAAAGGGAATGCTTATCCAGGTCGGGTAGCTAAAAAAGTAGGATGTTGACAAACTGAGATGAGCTCAGAGAGCTACTACAAAAATTAAGTATTTCTGACTGAAGAAGCTCAGACCTCTTAATGTATCCATCCAGAGGATTACACGTGGCTGCAATCTGTGATTTGAGAAAGCTCAAAGCTGGCAGGATGTGTAAGGGAAGGATTGCATTATGCTTGTCTGCCCTTCATCTTCTTCTTAAGCGTCTATTATTGTCTGCTGCAGCAGCTAGGGTTTCTGTGTAGGTGGACCTCTGTCAGAGTTAGAATAGCTGTCTTTATCTTCTTGCCCAAGAAGGATTAAGAAGGAGGATTAGTTTTCAAACTGTTCCTGCAAAAAGTGACTAGAAGCTTCTTTGACTTGGGAGATTTTGTGACAAACAAAGTTAGACAATACGACAAAGCGTTTTACTTGGGGTAAAGAACCCCCAGGCATCAGCCTGCTGGGTTAAGGTGGTAGTTTCTGTAACTTAGGAGCCCTAAGAAAAGAATCCTAGTATCACTAGGAGACTTTAGTCGGGAGCTTGTGGGCTAGGAGGGACGTTTAGTGGTGTTCTGTGGTTTGATTACGCAGAAAGTTGGAGCAGATCCTAAAGGACTTTAATCTTCAAAGTGTAACACTGGCAGAATGTTATCTTTTGGTTGTGTTAAGATGCTGTGAAACTAACAGCTGGCTTGATTTCCCCTTTTAAAAATGTACATTCAACATGGTCTTGAGTTCACACTGAGTTAGTGTTTGAGAGGATGGTAAAGTGGAAAAGTCAACCCTTGATTTGCAATGATAGAGTTTATATGAAGAAAGCTTCTTCAACAGTAAGCATCTTGTGGTTACTTTGTATTCCTTGTAAATGTTTGTGTAGTTGGTCTTGGTTTGTAAAAAGTTCACCATTTAACATTGTATTAATCATTAACACTTCATTAACCAGTTGTACTGGAAGTTTAGAGTTTATAACACATTTTCATCAGTGCAAGGGTAAAGTTTGAATGTGCTAGAGTTGTTCAGAGGAAATACCTGTCTACTACCATCTCTTAATTCCAGTACAGCTGAAACTAATATTTAGGTGGTCCCAGAGATGTAGAAGCACTTTCTGCAGTTTTTCCAAAGAGCAATGCATGAGCATTATTGAAATATCACATAGTTGACAATATTTTGTGCAACATTTTTTAGTCTAACTTCAACCCCCATTCAGAAAAGAACCTTGTAATGTTCAGCAATAACTATCAAGGGTTTACAAAACATAATTTTCCCAAGTATTTATCTAATAATGCTGTTAATTCTGTAGTACAGAATCGCTGCCACCTTACCATTTCATATTTGATATTGTCTTTAAGGGTTTGGGGTTTTTTATAAGTTATTTTGACCTCAGCTTTGGTGTTATTCACATCTGGTATAACAGATCTCCGTTGTCTGTGCCAGTCCTGCTCTGACAGGATTGCTTGGACTTGGGATTCTCCTTGGGGTCAATTTTACTTGGAAAACAGAGGTTTCTGTTCATCTCTGCCGAAGCTGCTTGCTGCAAGTCTTCTTAAACAACAGAGCAGGGAACTGGCCTGGTAGTAGTAAATTAGACTCAAAAAAGGTTTATTTATTTAATGGGAATGCCATCTTTCACAGCAGAAAACAGCAAGTCTCTGTTGAGCATATGAAGCTTAGAAAGGGGCTATAATCAGGGCTTTTGTGCAGAAAACATAGCAGTGATCGTCTTCCTGCTGCTGGGCCATTTGAATGTGCTGGAGCACAAGGGTCATCGTGCAGCTGGAAGAATGGTGCTTTTAATTTTTAAATCTTTTAGTGCTCACACTGTGTGTTGGCTCTGCGGATGATACGGTGGAAATTGCAGGTGCAGATTTCAGAGACCTAATTTTTTTCCAAGGCAAATTCTACTGGGTATGGTGATGAGTATGAAATCTAGCCTAGAAGTTGGAACAGTAGCTGCCCTCTCTATGTTTGGAGGATAGAATGTGGTATTAGGAAAGTAATCTGTGAGGATTGGAATAATCTTTACGTGTTGATATGCTGTTAAAATGTGCCCAAATGAGTTCTGGATTAGTTTCTTTAATAAATAAGTAAAGTTTCTCAGAAGGATACATGAGGTCAGAGAGGTAAAAATAGTGCTACAGAAAACATGGTTTTACTTCAAATTTTGAGTAACAGAATAGTGCCATTGCTTTAATGTTACTGGTTGTTGTTACGTGGCTGCAATATAAATACTCTGTGGCAGAATTGACTAATCCTCCATCTCTTCAGTGATCCAGATTAAATAAATAAAACTCAGCAGTATTATTTGGATATTAATATTTTATGGTGAGTTAGAGGCAATGTTCAGAGTATTGTCTGGACTACTTTCCTATTTAACAGGAATTCATCAAAAAAATGGGATATTAAAAAAGAATCTTTAAACCTTGGCAATTACATTCAGAATTAATTAAAGGCTGCACACTTTAGTGCAATCTGTCTGCAACAGCTGTGTGATACACTAGCAGTGAGCACAGGAAGCAGAACGGTTCAGTAAATCCATAAAGAGCTCCGTAGTGTAGCCTGTCATGAAGCCATCAGATTTAAATGTAGGTTATCCTCCTCCTTCCTGTCCTCCCGGAGAGGTTGTGATGGGCTTAACTGAAAGGCAAGCATAAAAAAAGGCAGTGATGCCTGTGCTTGAGAAACAACTTGGAAAATGGAATCAAAAGACACTGCTGGCTTTTTTTTTCCTCTCTATTTCATATAGAGTGCAAATGCTTCTAGCTACTGATAGCTACACAGTCATGCTCATTTCTAATGTAGTTTGTTCACCTAGCAGTAAATACAAGTTCATTTGGTAATGGGGCTTTAGCAAAGAGCAACAAAGGGCACTATATTCAGTGTTTGTCCATTGTGCAGGGTGATTAGAACCAGCCTGCAGAACATGCTGTACTACTGTTTTGTTTTCTCTGTTCTCACAGAGTCATGAGGACCAGACAGCAGTTTCTTACCTGGATCACATTTAAGGACTAGCTCTTAACAAAGTGACTTCCAGGGGGATATTGGTGACTGAAAGAAGAGTAGCTATATGTTAGAGCCTTGACCACAGCAAGATCTGATTATGGTCTGCTGGAATGAAAGACTAGTTAATTTTCCAACTTCTTTCCAGTAGAGGTGCTCCAATAGGTAAAATGCTCTCAGTGAAGCGTCTGGGGTAGATTCAAATACAGATCGATGAGCTTGTAACAAGATCCACGTTGCTGGAGTAGTGCCATGTGCTGGGCTTTGAGTTGAAGTACTGGTTAGTTCTGCCCTGGTGTTTGCCAGTGGGGCTCTGTGGGACACAGAGCAGAGTCATGCAGCTTCTAGGCATAACCTCTAGCCAGAAAGCCACTGTTTCAGAATCCATAAATCCTGGGGACACATGCTGAGTTTACTGTGTAAGTGCTGGCAGAGGAAGGTTGCATTAGCTCAAAAGAAGATTACAGATTCCTCAGAGTGGTGTAGTATAATGACGTCTTGTGATTCTCAGCTGCTTCCAGATCAAAGATTCTCTTCTCCATGTCATTGTTGCTGTTCACAACATAGTCAAGCTCCTGCTGTTGGATGGCCATCAGCCTGTTGTTTTGGTTGCAGAC
This sequence comes from Polioptila caerulea, assembly GCA_013397295.1. Lineage (NCBI taxonomy): Eukaryota > Metazoa > Chordata > Aves > Passeriformes > Certhiidae > Polioptila > Polioptila caerulea. The sequence continues at coordinate 594,312 of VYXF01000186.1, forward strand.
ATTGTCAGTTTTGAAACTGAGGAGACTCCAGACAGTCGCACAAGCCATTGTGACATCTGCATGATGGCAGTGCAGAGGTGTACAGACAGTTGTACACTTAAAGGGTTCCTTAAATTAAGTTCTTTCCAGTAGAAATGGTGAAAAAGCATTAAAAATAACTGACATGTTGGAGTTGAAGCAAGATCTTTTCTGCTGATGTAAACCTGAGGGGATAGAGTCAAATTAGATCTCCTTCCTTCAGTCTGTGTGTATCTCCTTGCTGGCTTTTCCCACATAACGTCTCCTACACGATGGGGGTTTCTCTCAGGTGCTACAATGCACTCGCTTACCTCCCTGGAAAAGAGACTCCTGGGGTAGTTCAGGGCTGTTTGCCAGTCTGGATGAAGCAGAGTGTGTTCATAGCTCTGAAGCAGAAAGCACTAAGTGTCCATTATCAGGGCAAACAAAAGCCCCAGTGTGCACGTAGCCTAAACACGGCGCTGGTGCGGTGTGAATCAGTGGCTGTGTGCTCTGGGGGAAAGCTGCCAGCCCAGAGCCAGCATTCCTGTGCCCAGGCATATCCTGACAGTGCTGCCTACTTACCTACAAGAACCGTGTGAAGTGGAGCTTTTCCAGAGCTTCACAAAGCCTATATTTAATAAAGTGTTGTTTTTATAATACCTTCCATCCGCTGGATTTCACAAGTAAACTAATCCTCTCAACTGGTCTTTAGGTAGACCAAAGATGCCAGTTTTACTGACAAAGAAGCTGGAAAGCAGACTTCTGTGGGGGTTTTTTGCAATAGCAGGGGAGTAGAAGATGGATCTAGAGTCTTACAGCTGTTGTTCTCAGCCTTGCTGCTGTTTTCTGCACATTGTGTGCTAGGCATTGCATGGAATGAGTCTCAGACACAGTTTGTGGATTGAGAAGTTTGTGACCTAAATTGGTTAAGTCCTGTGGTAAATGCTGGACTAGTTTCCTCTTGAAATGCTGCAGATCTTTTTCAACCTCTGTGCTTTAAGCACTTCAAGCTTACCAGGAAGACCCAAGAGGGCTGATGCCCTAGGAGGGAAGTGATGATAGTTTTCTTAACTTTAACTACAAAATTAATATCACCCCTGAGGAGCTGAGTTGCCAAAATGAGCACAGCAGATTACAGGCCAGTTCTGGAGGAGATACTGTACTCATCAGCTCCGTGGAGCCTCTGACCCAGCTTGGCAGCTGTGTAGCTCTATGCAGCTTTGATACCCTGTCTGCAAGAGGGAGGGAGGGGAGGAAGGAAACAGATTCACAGCTGCATCACCACCTACTTCTCAATTTAAATGAGGTGGTACTCATAGTAAATTATTGAGTACTTGCAGCTGTTTCCCTTTCTCCATGGGGAAAGCGTTAATCTAAATGTTGCAGGTACTTATTACCACATTTTCACCATGCTGTGGGGTTCCCAATGTTGTCCAGAGCAGTTGTTCCCATCCATGGCACGACTTGAGTGGATCACAGTAGGTTTCAAAAGGAGTTGGTCTAAATATCCTCTGGAGAGGAGCCGGACAGGTCTTGTGGTTTCCTGGGTCTGTCCAACATCCACCCTACCTGAACCTGCTTGCACTTTGAGACATGTGGAGCATGTCCATGAAACTGGCATGTTTAAATCACCTTTCACAGCGCTGGGAGAAGTGCTGTGGAGAAATGAGTGCCAATAAGAGACTTCTACCCCAGAGAGGGCAGGAACAGGTGAACAAGTAAAGGTGGTCTCCCCCTCACCTGGATGTGCTGTGTAAGTTCCCAAGGAGATGAGGTCCCACAGAGTCTGGTTTGGCAGGACTGGGGGAGACTGGTGGCCCCAGGGGGGAGGCTGGGAGTTGATGTGACTGATACTCCAGAGGCCTCATCCTGGCACCCAGATTCTGCTTGGGTGTGTGATGCTCAGTGGCAGAGATGGCATGGGAAGGTTTCTTTTGAAGCGTGAGTGGAACAGCCTTAGACCCACAAGATGCTGTTGATAGCCATACATGATAACAAATAGAGGGTGTAATTGTGATATCTAGATCAAATACAGAGTGAAGGGCTTATAAGTTTGCTCCAAAATGGATCTCAGCTACAGTTTATTTAAACAGTGGTCCTGCAGGTTTGTTTGTCTTAGACAGTGGCTATTTTACTGTTGTGTTGCTCATTTACACTGTTTGCAATATGCTGGCTCCTATGGAAATTTGGTCCTGTCCTGGAGAACTTCCAATACAGCATCATAGCTCAGCTGTGCAGGAGTCACATTAAATGTGGATTTTTCTGATGTTACAAGAGTAGTGATCGGCTTCAATGTTGCATTTACTTGCGATATTGCAGTTTCTCCCCAGGATGCTGTGCCTATCGTGTTGGTGTGGAGATGACTGAATTAAATCTGATACTCCTGAAGGCCTCTTGCTGTGGGTGCTATGGAAGGATTTTGAGAGTTCATCTTTACTCCTGGCTCCAAGGAGTTATAACAGCCTTTCTTCTCTTGCAGAGTGTTTACAATGCCTCTGGGAACGTTCCTTCTTCCTATTCTCTGTTTCTTGGGAGCATCAATTCCACGGGGATTGCAGTATGTCACCTTCTCACATAATGCTACAAAATTCCTCCACCTGTCCATGGACTTGGAATCTGGGACCATTTACTTGGGGGCCACCAACTTTCTCTTTCAGCTGACATCTGACCTGCTATTGGAGAACATGGTTCAGACTGGACCGGTTCTGGACAGTAAGGATTGCCTCCCCCCGGTCTCCAAGCTGGAGTGCCCTCAGGCACACCACACTGACAATCACAACAAGCTGCTGCTGGTGAACGCTGTGCAGAAGGAGCTCATCGTGTGTGGCAGCGTCCACCAGGGAATCTGTGAGAAGAGGAGCCTGGCGTCCATCGATCGCGTCCTGTTCCGGCCAGAGAGCCCTGGTGACACTCAGTACGTTGCTGCCAACGATCCCAATATCACCACTGTGGGACTCATCGCCTACTCGAAGGATGAGGTGCCCTTGCTGTTCGTGGGACGAGGGTACACCAGCCGAGGAGTGGGAGGAGGGATTCCTCCCATCACCACCCGGAATCTCAGGGCCCATGGAGGGGATGTTCAGGCAACAGACTCCCACTCCATTTTCTCCTATGAAGAAACAGCAAAACTGGCTGTGGGCCGGCTGTCGGAGTACAACCACCATTTCATTAAATCCTTCACTTACCACTCCAGTGTCTATTTCCTCTTCTACCGGCGGGACCTCAAATCCCAATCGCGTGAGTACAAGACCTACATCTCACGCATCTGCCTGGATGACTCCCACTATTACTCCTATGTGGAGTTACCTCTGCTGTGCCAGAGCAAAGCCAATACCTACAGCCTGCTGCAAGCAGCCTATGTCACCCGGCCGGGAAAGGAGCTCGCCCAGGGGCAGCTGGACACTGAGGGGGAAGTGCTGTTTGCAGCTTTCTCTGCCTGGCAGGCTTCTTCTGGGAAACTGAGCGAGGAGTCTGCCCTCTGTGTCTACACAATGGAGGAGGTGGATCGCCTGACCAACTGGACTAGGGATGTTTGCTACATGAGAGATGGGAAGTCAGAAGAAGGGACAGAAGTGGCATATATTGAATATGATGTCAGTTCCAACTGTGTCCAGCTGCCAGCGGTAAGTGGCTTTGCACTTCTGAGCAGTCTGCAGCATGTTCTTGTGTTGCTCTGTGTTCCTGAAGTTATCTTGCTTACACAGATGGATGTTGAAATCTGGGTTAAAAGCCTTTGGGCTCAGTCTGTTGTGTCCCACATGGGCAGGATTCCTTGCAGAGGGAGAGGAACTGTATGTGGCAGTAGGAAGAGCATCTGTTGTGACCTGGCCCTGAGGCCTGTCTTGTGGCAATACCAGGCAATGGCGCTGCAGTTGCTGTTCAAGTCCTTCTTTATCTGTGTCATCTCCTGGTTTGCACTGCAGGAAAGGAGAGGAGTGCACATGTGTGCTCCTGTGTGTTGGGAAGGGAATTTAAGGGGTGTGCTGGGTCTCTGTTGCTTTTGGTGAAGTGCATCTCACAACAGCTTCCTGCAAGGGTGCTCAGGAACAAAAAGGAACATTAGCAAAACCAAGTGTCAACAAAGAGATGTTCAAAACCCTTCTGGATGCATTCCTGTGTAACAGGTTTCAAGTGACCCTAGTTTGACAGAAGGGTTGGACTAGGTGGTCTCCAGAATCCCTTCCAACCTTAATAATTCTGTGATTCTGTGAAAATCACAGTTTCCTATAGACTGCTTTAGTCCTGCAGAGTTTTGGGCACAAGAAGGACCTTTTCCTGAGCTGACTCTTTTTCTCCAGAGCTGTAAGAGATGGTAATCCTTTGCGTTCAGTGACAAAAGCATGATGGGATGTTGCAGGATAAAAATGTAACCTAAAGTGGCTGTGACCCTGAATTCTTACCATCTGGCAGCCACACTGGCTGCAAAATCAGGGACAGTGATACAAACACAGGGCAGCAGCACTCTCCTGGATGCAGTGTCCTGGCATGAGGCTCTGTGACTATGAGCAGCCAGTTTGCACCAAGGGTATTTCAGATCCTTAGCAGAGCAGTGTGTTATCTGGTGTTTTCCCTCTACCGAGCAGGCTGTCCAGAGAATTGCCTCTTCCCAGCCTCGTGCTGCAAAGTGGTACCACAGAGCTTTAGAAGTTTCTGGGGTTGGGTATGTGGTTCAAAACCAGTGTTAAAATTATGATTTTCTTTTCAGTAGCTAAAGCTGACTGTAAAGTAATTGTTGGACGAGGAAAGGGTAAAGAGCAGACTTGGAGCAGGATGAGTATAAGGAAAGGAGTATATAAGAGTTGGGAAGCAGGAGACTGCCCAGCTTGATGTTCTGCTTTCACTGTATTTCTTAGGCATGCCCCATGAGTCCTTTGAAAGGCCACATGGAAGGACTTGTCACAAGTGATTTTTAGGGGAGCTTAAAGGAGTTAAATGTCAAACAGGTATAAGCAGATGAGAGAAATCCTTCATTCAAAATGATGTAGAGTAGTACCTTTATACCATTTGATCCAATGGAGAAGTGGATGCACAGAGTGGGTGCAAAAGGCAGTCTCTGTGATTCCTGGTGCACGATCCCAGCTGGATGGCTTGGCTTGAGTGAGCTGACCCTAGTGTGGTGTCTGATTAACAAGTGTGTCCAATGATATGTAAATGTCCTAACAAACCTGATCCTTCACTATTCAGCACACGGTAGCGGTTGTCATTCAAATTGTATCTAACATCATGTAAAGGTCTGTGCCAGCTCCAGCCTGCTCCAGTCAGGGCTGAGTGGAAGCAGCTGTCAATGGACATTTTATGCAGGAACAGTTTTAACTCGTTTTCAATGGTGGCAGCTTTGCTAGATGTAAGGATAATGCTAATTAATTTCACATTTTTCTGCCTCCAAACCAACTAGTGCGTAAGGTATGCCCTTTTCCTTAGTTAGCTGTGCCTCCAGGTTTCAGCCTGAAAAGGGAGGTTAAAATTGAATTTTACAGTTCAATACAATCTCTTCTACTGGGAAAAAAAACGCCAGCTTGTTTTTATAAGAATTTCAGACCCAGTTCATTTGTTCAGTTTGCTGGAGATTCGTTAGTTATGAGATGCAGGAGGCTATGTAGATGCTGTTTAGTGACTTGATAAATTGAAAGTGTGAAACATGTTCCTACAAGGCTTGGGAAGACTGCCTGTCTTCTGTGGGTGTAGTTTTCAAGGCACATATCTTGTCCTTTTGTTTTCAGTCCCCTTCATGTATAGATAGAGCTTGTCCTATTGTCATTCCTACCTGTGCAGATAGGATACACACAGCAGAATTCACAGCAGCAGCTCCTGCATTTCATTAAGACACTGGGTGATCCCTCAAGTGCATTTTCTGCAACGTTGCCAAGATGTTACTCATTGCAAGCAATTCAAACAGCTTCTATGTAAATTTATATAAGTACTTTATACAGACAGCCCCTGAGATGCCACGACTGGGCTGTGCCAGTGCTGGAGAGCTCGCACAGGTCACGTTGGTTTGTGGTGGATAAATGTTGTGTGTGAAGTGACTTGCCCTTGGCATCACAAATAGGGAACAACAGTGCTGAGCACGACTGGCTTAAAATATTTCTGACTTGTATGTGGACTTTTTTTGAGCAGTCTTTGAAAAATCAGCCAGTAATGAGGTCATTAGGCTCCAGAATTTGCACAAAGGTTGCAAACGATATCTAGAATCCCTTTCAAAATAAGCACTTAATGCTTTGGAGCATGGAATTTTGGCAATGGCCTGCTTCCTAATAAATCTTATAGGAATTGGATAGCTGGAGAAATAGAAATCTTTAAGTTACAAGAAGATGATTGGAAGAAGCTTAAAAATCAAGCAACAGGTGATAAGAAAAATGTATGCCCCTAAAAATGAATGATAGTTTAGAGGATGGTAAAAGCTAGAAATCATTAAAAGCTATAACCTCCTCAGACTTTGTCAGAACCTTACGCCAAGTGTGCAGAAAAATAATTGAATTAGTATTTGAAAGGAAAACAATAAAGCACTGGACTGAAGGCAATGCTAGTCTAACTGGCATGGTTTGTTAATGGAACTGCTGTGTCAAGCTTTGCTTCCCTGCTAAGATAACACTGCATTTGAGAAGGGAACAGAGCTGAGCAGGTTAAATATATTTTACTGTGGGATTTCCATAAATCTTACCAAAAGCTGCCGATTGCTTCTTGTTTCTTCAGGAAGCTGTCAAGTATTTAAAAAACAAACAAAGCCAACAACAACAACACAAACATGCCAAAAAAAGAAAAGGGAGAGAGAGAAATGGGAGGAGAGGGAAGAAAGGGCCAGGTTTTCCACGGGATCAGTGAGTGGAGATAAGCAGACACTCAGGAATGCCATGATGTGCTGTTATCGTGGATGTCTGACGGGGGCAGCTCCATTGCCTGGTGCCGGTTGGTACCGCGCAGCCTGAGCTGCCAAATGCAAAGCCACTGACATCAGACAGAAGGGATACTAACCCTGCTCACAAGGAGTCGAAATTGAAGCACGTTGCCTGAGGCAAGAGGGAGAGCTGGAGTCAGTATGGACCTCACGGTTAATGCGCTGCTCCACGCTCAGCTTTGTCAGAGTAATTAGTAAGGGGCTGGAGAGGAGAGTGAAAACGTTATCCATAAGGGATTTCATGATGGAAATCTTGAATTTACACCAGCCACATTGTTTGAAGACAAGCCACTGATCAATTAAAAAATGGTGGTTTACTTATTAATTGTTGGGTGAACAATCCTGCATTCAGTCTCCAAAAGGATACTGTAAAATTGAAATGGACATGGAACAAGGCACCAAGAAAGATATAAAAGCAACAGAGGAACTATCCTAGACAAGACTGAGTTTGTTACTTAGGAAAAAGATGAATCGTAATGGGATATCTTTTCTCTACACATAACAAATAGTAAATAAGTTGGCAGCTTTCTTTGTCCTTCTTTAGAATGCAGTAAGTGAAGGTTTGGTGGCACTGGGAGGGAACTAACTGGAACAGAAGAATGACTGTTTCTGCACAGAGCAGTGGAGTTAATGTTCAGAATTCTCACAAGACTTAAAAGGGCTGAAGCAGTGTGCAACTATGTCTCTTGTATGTGCCCTTTGATTCCTAAGTGCCATTAGTAACCTCTTTGGAGCAGGTTATGTCCCACCCTGTGTTTATGTATGTCCTGATGCACTGGGATTCTTCTTCAGGCTTGGAATTTAACTTGTAGGTGTTACAGGAAAAACATGCAAATTACTTGAGGTGAGACTTGTCACAAGGTGGCTTTGCACTGGAAACAGAAATTCTCCTCTTTTTCCTTTGTTCAGAAAAACACAATAAATCTTCCCCAAGGCAATATCATGGCAGTATGTAACAGCAATGTTTTTTGGAGATCTTGGGAGAGTTTCAATGCATTTCATTACTGATGCTGAATGAACCACATGAAATGTCTGCAGGATTCTGTGAGGGTACAGACAGCCAGCATACCTAAACTAATTATTAAAATATGAGTGGCTTTGCCCTCAGTAAAAAAAGCTTAGAGGAGTTAAAGCTGAATTGACTGCTGGGGAATTTGGGCAGGTGGGGATGGTGGGAGGTGTTAAATTTGCTAATGTTATTTGTACCTTTTTTTTTGGTACTGATTGCCCCGTTCTTTTCACTCCTCCAAAAAGGACACGCTGTATGCCTACCCCTGTGGCTCTGACCACACTCCCAGCCCTATGGCCAGCCGGGTACCCTTGGAAGCAGCCCCACTCCTGGAGAAAACTGAGGCCCGTCTGACAGCTGTGGCAGTGAATGTGGAAGACGGCCACACCATTGCTTTTCTGGGAGACAGCAGAGGAAGGCTGCACAAGGTATGATCTGCACGCAGCAAAAAGGGTAAAACTAACCAAGGATGCTCAGGTAGAAGGGGAAAAAGGCAGTTTTTCCTTGGGAAGTTGGGTTCCTACTAAAGATTGTTATTATCGGTCTCTTCTCGCCCTGTACTGCCTGTGGAAAATGTGAATGCCCCAAACATGGTCACATTGCCTTTGGTTACATCTGCACTGAGCCAGCAGCAGGGCTGGTGCATCCTATGTGGTTTGCACAGGTATTTCTGGGCATATGCTTCATGTGGCTGAAGTCACTGCACAGAGCTTCTGGTGGGAAACTAAAATCCTTGCACACAGCAATGGTTCCAGCTTGTTCCTGTTGTAGAATGGGTGCCCCAGCTCCTGTGGTGGTGCTTTGCCTGCTCACAACTGTGACTCTCTTGCAGGTGTACTTGGGAGCCCAGGGAGAGGCACACACCTATGCTTCAGTGTCTATCCAGGTGAACAGCATGGTGAGTGGAGACCTGCTGTTCGACCAGTTGCAGGAGCACCTCTTTGTCATGACCCAGTCAATGGTAAGAGCAATACAATCCCTTCCACAGAGGAGTTGAAAACACTAGATGTCCAGACAAACTGCTGACAGGAGTGGGGGAGGCAGGGAAACTGCACCTGGCTAAGCCTGTGCTGGGCAGCAGCTTCCTGCTAGTCGTCTTACAGAAATGGAGACTGACCTTTCTCAAAAGCTGGAGGAAGCATGGAGAAAGCTTGTTACCCTAATCCATGGCTTGTTTGAGTGTGCATTTTCTGAAATCTGTCAGGCTGTATCAGCAGTGATGGAGGAATGTGAACTGCAGGCTGTAAAAAGCTGCTCTGCTGGCGTGAATACAAGGGACCACTGATTCCTGGATTCCACTGTGTTGAGCAGGAACTGTTTGGACAACAGTTTGCATCTCCATTTGAGCAGAAGAAAGCCTCTGGGTTCACATGTGACCCATCTTGGTTTTGCAGAAGATTAAAAAGAGAAAAGAGAGATTTTATTTAATTAAAATATTTAATTAAATTCTGGTTTTAATCAGTTAAAAGATAAAGCTGTTCTTCTGTAACCTACAAAAAGCAGAAATGTGTGGGAAATGTTTTCAGATAGCAGAGGTGTTCTCTGACCAGGGATATAATAACAGTCTTGGAGATGAAATCAGGCTGTGGAAGGACCCATGTCCTTCATGAGGCACCTTTCTCTTTGTTTCTGCTTTCTGTAGTTCTGTTTGTGCCTAAAGGCAGTTTGAGGAGAAGAGACAGTGCAGTGCCTCAGGCTTCTGGGATGTTGGTGTCTGCTGAGTAGGAAATCCAGCTATGGATACTTTATTTGAGAGGATTTGTACCACCACTCATATCAGCTCCTTGAGCTGGAAAGAAAAGTATCCTCCCAGCAAAGGAAAAGCAGTCCTTGAGTTACTCTGAAGGAAAGAACAAACAAAAAATGAGAGCCACTGCTTCCCTTCACTCCCCCAGTGCACTTTGAGATACTTGTAAAATTTGTAACACTTCAAAGCAAGAGTTGAAATCAGAGAGTGGAAGAAGATTAGGGAAATATGAAATATATCCTTAACAGTAATTGTTCTGCCAATTAAGAGATGCAAATTACATCATGTACTTAGCAAAAGTAATAGGTCTGGGATTAGAAGTTGATATTTCAAAGTAGCTGACAGTAGTAGCTGAAGTGTAGTAGCGGATTAAAGAGGGCAAGAGGCTGAAATCAGCAAGGATGGTAAGTTAAAGCAGAAGAATTTTGCAAGTAAAATTTACCTCGAGATGGCAGAAAGTTTTTGTTCCACATTGATCAAAGCTTCAGGGTCTACTTTTAGTCAAAATGATAGTTCTGCCAGGTAGAGCTGGGCACTGGTGCAGATGGATTCAGAGGCCTCAGCTGTAGCTGCAGTCTCCAGCTTCATTCACCTGACTGAATCTCTCCTGTTTGTCAGGAGAGATGATCTCACATGGCAGAGTCGAGAAAAGCAAAAGACTGGATTATATTCATTTGACTATTCTGTAACTCACTTTGTTAAAATGCAGTTTCATGACTACATAAAATTTCCTCCTTGCAAGATGTGTTGCAGAATAACCGATGAATAGCAATACAGTTTGCTTTCCTCAGTGCCTCTCAACAGCCTGATGTTTAGATGCCCTTCACCAGTCTGTGAAATGGCCATTCAGATGGGCTCTGGAAATCTGTTCCTTTTTTTCTTTGTCTTTATGGGAGGATAAACTGAGGATCAGGAAGTTGTTTTGATGAGCATGCAGATGATGGGACTTGCTCGTTAGGCATAAGAAGCCAATGACCTGGGAGCTGTGTTGTGTGTGCTGTGTTTTCCACTTTTCATTTCTTTCTCTGACAGGTGGTAAAGGTTCCCATAATGGAATGTTCCTTGTACTTGGACTGTGAATCCTGTCTGGCATTGAAAGATCCCTACTGTGGCTGGTGTGTCCTTCAGGGGAGGTAAGATTCACCTGTAAGGATTTTGGAGGGATTGTGCATAGAGATTGTCTCCGTTTACTCTATTCCTTATATCTGTGTCTGGATTTAGTTTGTTTTTAGTTCCTTTAGTTCCTTAGATATTTGCTCTAACTTACCTTTCCTCTCTCTGCTTCCCTAAAACACTGCCAGCAGCAGTAGCAGTTGCACACGGGGGCATCTTTCCATTGCTTTTTGGGTCTTTGGCACCACTCACAGTTCTCCTGTTCATTCGATTTCAGACTGGTTTTAGTCTGACTTCAGCTCAAACTACCACATTGCAAGTTTAGAGAAACTATCTTGTCTCTTCTGGTGTCTTATTTAGCACTCTTTCACTTCTTGCTCCCCTACTGATGTTGCTTAATGAGGCATGGTTTATTCTAGTGTATGTGTCTGCCTGCTGACTCTGCTTCCCTGTAGAAAGAGACAGGAACTAGTTCATGACCCCTGAAGCCCAACAAGTGCCTATCCATCTGTAATTTCACAACAGTTCATCCTATTATTGAAGGTGGTGGGAGGCTGGGACTTCAGTGGCTTGTGTAGCAGCTTCCCCAAGACTCAAGAAACACACACTGCAACACACAAGCTGCTGCTCAGGTCTCTCACAGGGCTTCTTGCTGTTTCCCTGCAGGTGCAGCCGTCGCTCCGAGTGCCTGCGGTCCAGGTTGAGTGAGCAGTGGCTCTGGAGCTTTAACTCTACACAGCAGTGTCTGTCTGTCCAGTCACTAACTCCAGCCAATATCAGCAGAGAGGAAAAGAGAAATGTGAGTGGTGGTATCCTGTCATGATGCTCAAGCTTATAAAAAATCCGCTGCAAACCGAGGAGTGACAAAGTCTTTCTGTTGCTTTCACTGGGGTACTGAAACACTGAACCTTCAGGCACATTGCCTCGCATGAGGGATTTATCTCTTGGTGCAGCCAAGCTGTTAATTCAGTTTTTTGGTTATTTCTTTGTTTTCCCTAGAACTAAACATCCTTGCTTGCTAAGAGTTACTGGGTATTCTGGAGTAGGATGTGATGCCTGCTTGGATGGGGACCCTCCTTGTTTTAGTATCTATAAGGTGCCTGTGTCTGTGCTTTCAGTGCTTCTGTCACTTGCTGTCAGGAAGGCCTGAAAGGAGTGGCCCAAAATTACAGCTCCTATCTGGCATGTGATAGCTGGCAGAAAAGCTAAGAAGGTGCTGGAGTGATTTGAAGTCTATCATTGTGTCAGGAGATGGCAAGAACCTGTCTTTTGCTAGAGGCTTGGGCAATGGGGGAAGTTGTCAGTTGCTGGAGAGATGCCAAGTTCAGTTCAGGAATGGCAAGAGATGATGAATGGAACAGTCAGTCCTAGGAGACATTATAGGAAAATTAGTGTTTTTGTAGAAAACTACTTTATGGAATTCTTCCTTAATAAAAACAGAACCAAAAAATTATGTTAAATGAAGGCAAATTATTTACTGGATATTGTTGAACTGACAGATATTCTTGGCCATCTCGGACTTACCTTCTCTGCGCGAGGAAGAATTTTACTCCTGTTATTTTGAAGATTATGAAAGCCCAGCAGTTCTGACAGAGTCAGGAATCATGTGTCCTTCTCCAGATCCCAGCCAAGCACCAGCTTTGCCAACAGGAACAGGTTAGTGAAATGCTTTAAATGGAGCATTATAGCCCTGATAACAATGTTGGGAGAAAGTATGTTGTAGTGCCAGGATTAACAGCCATGAATGTATGTGGACTGTCAGCAGGTGTTCATTTCATTCCTCATAGTATCTGTTTGCTTTCTACTTGTGTCACACACATCCTGTGCTATTTTGGGCTGTTGCCAAATTCCAGTGCCAAATTCTGATACTTGGAAAGGAGATCCTGTTTGAAGGGTTGTATGCAAATCTGAATGTGATCTGAAATGCAATCTAGAGAGGTGGCTGGTTTGGCAGCTTTTTCATAAATCTGGGGAGAAAACTCTCATAAATATTGCTTTATTATTAAAACCAAACAAAACACAACCTTCTCAAAATCCATGTAGTGGGAGGAGGAGGTACATGTAAGGAAAGGCAAGAAGAGACCCATGGTCCTTAAAGATAGAAATAAATCTGCAATGCAGCATAACCTCAGAAAATACACAGTCAGCCTGTGAGCAGTGGCTGGCTGAGTATTGCTGATTGGCTGCTCTAAAGAACCTGGAAAATTCTCAATTTGTTTTCTTTGCATTGGATTTTACCCAGCCTGTCAGTGTGAGCTCTGATGAGCTGATCTCTTCAAAGAGCTTGTTCGTATGAAGTAAAAGGCAGGTGTCCATTGGGACACATTCCACACCATTCACCTAAATGGCTGAATAGATTTTTCTGTGCAAGTATGCAGCTGGCTAATAGGTATGGAGCAATCTCCATGGACATAACATGACATGAGAACTCAGCTAACCCACTCATTCAATCTCAAACTCCTTCATTTTCAATATTATTTGCAATATTTTTAATATCTGGCTTTCACATTGCTTTAGTCTGGAACAAACCCACCAGGTCTCCATTCAGGGTAAGAGGGAAGAGGGCTTCATGCACTGCCACTGCAAGCAGAGTGGGCAGGATTTGCTTCTCTGTTTAGTTTTATGGGCCTGAATTTAAGCACAGTTGTGAAAAATCAGTGTAGATAAAGCCACAATCTACTTCTCATTATTCCAGGCTTCAGATATTCTTATCAACTCCTTTGTAAGTCAGTCTTGCTTTTATTCCAAGATGCCTTACCTACATTACTTTCATATCGTGTCTGAGATTTATCAAGTGGCTCCTGCTCTGTGGCATAAACTTGCTCATGGCTGGTTTCTGTCTGTTTGATCTATTTGTGTCCTTTGCTTCCGCAGTGCTTCTCCCACTCAATGAGCTGTGGCCAGGCCTTCCTAGCACAGAGTTTTGCTGTTTAACTGTGCCAGTCTCTTCTTCATGTTCTCTTGTTCCTCAGGCTTCCTCTCTCCTTCATTGCATTGTTATTCCTTCTCTGCATGGCTTCTGTACTCTGCTAAGATGAATTTGAAGCTGTAACCAGGTTCATATATTGTTTTCTAAATGAGATCTCATTAGGGTCTTAGATACCAACACTTTCCTATTCCTACTTATAGTACTTTCCCCAGTTCACTAAAATATTTGCCATTTTCCAGCTTTATTTTAAAGGTTACATACCAGCTCATCCATCATGTGTAGCTGATGGATGCTCCAAGTTAGTGGCACAAAGTCTTGCTCTCAATCTGCAAGTGCTTGACCTCATCTTTTGTACTGTCAAACAGCATTATTGGCAGTCATGGGAAATAATGGCCTTTCTGGAGAAAAGAGTATTTATAAATATGGTGTCATAACCCTGATATCCTGGGAGGTGTTAGCCCTTCCACCAGTGCCAAATGCAATCACCTCTCTGACAGTGATAGGAGTTGGCAGTACTGCAGTGATTCCAGCCTCCAGCTGCATAGAATATACCCTTATTTTCTGCACATCCTGGGTTTCAATACACCCCTCATCACTGTTTAGTTAGCAAACTGCTTCCCTTGCCATCCTATCAGGATCCCAGCTTAGACCTGACTGGTTCTTCACATATTGGTTGCTTTGTTGTGACTAGAGATTGCTTGCAAGAGGAGCTCTGAAATCTCATTCTGAGAGGAACTGTGCACAAGGTTCTTGTTATTTTTATTGCAAACTGCCTTAGAGAAACAGCAGCTCCTGCAGAGAACGCAGTATGTTCCCATTATTTGGAGAACTAATAACCAACTCTAAGGTTGGAGGCATTTGTCTGGGACAAGATTAATTAGCTGATTTAGTACTGTCATATGCAAAATATCTCCTTCCAGCTGATGCTATCAGCTGCAGTAAGTTTTGACCATCTCTGCAGCTATTTGGTCTGCAGAAAACAGTGGCAATCTCTTCCTAAAGAGAACAGGACTATCCTGAGGCTTGTAGTTGATGTGAGACCGGGATTTTAAGGCAGATAAGACTTAAGTCATTGCAAGTGAGATTACAAACCTTATAAACCTCTTCCCTGACTCACTTTTTAGTCTGGTCATAGAACAAAGCTCTCAAGGTGAAGGCAGCATGTGAAGGGCACATCAGTTCCAAAGGTTTCATTTTCCTTTGGATGACAAAAGAAGACAATCAACTTTGAGCCTCAGTGTTACTTCTTCCTGTAATTCAGAGATGGCAGTGGAATTACAGAGATGGCAATGGAATTACAGAGATAAAGATGGACAGATCTTAAGACTAGGCTTCTTTCCCATGGGTTAGCAAGAGCTGTCACAAACTACTCCAGATGAACTTGTCCGACCTGTTTTTAGTGTCCATAGGATAATCCAGTGGCTGAGGTGTTAAAAGCGTGGAAGGGAATCTGTCTCAGTGTTTGACAGTGTCTGTCCTAAAGCATGCTGTCTCCTAACAGTATGGCAAACTTGTAGGGGCTCCATTTCTAAGAAATTTTTATTTTCATTTTCAGATCATGTCACCATAAAGCTTGTAGTGCGTTTCCATGACATCTTCATTGCTTCTGTGGACTTCTCTTTCTATGACTGTGCTGCAGTGGCCCTGCTGTGGAAGTCGGCACCGTGAGCACCTGCTTTTTCTCTTCTGTAGTTTTAGGGAGGGTGGCTGTCCCTTTCTGGGTTGTCCTGTCTTAGCAGCTGCTTTTCTGTCATTCTTCCAGGTGCCAGAAGTGTGTGAGCAGTCTCTGGGGATGTAACTGGTGCATCCAGCAGCACCTCTGCACCCACAAAGCAGCCTGTGAGGAAGGAACCATTATCTACAATGAAAGGGTGCGTCTCCTGCTCAGTCCTAGTCCTGTGTGCTCTCACAGCCTCTGTGAGTCAGATCTCTTCTCAGGTAAAATAGCAGCTGTCAGTCACATGAAGCAAGGATGTGAGCTATTGGAGCAAAGAGGAGCTCCCCATAGAGTGACACAAGGCTCTGCATCCCTGGTACTACAGGTTTCTGGGGAAGTGCAGATGAAGCAGGTCACCCTTGTCCTGGGACTATGTAGCGGTGTTGTCCAAGTGGAAGGAGAAGAACAAGCTGGCAGGGAGGTGGAACAGGTGCCCAGTTTGTGGCTGCCATAGATGGCCTTGCATTTTTGTGGAGGATGAAGACTCTTCCTCTGAGAGGAGGCCAGCACAGGCATCTGTGGGAAGAGGGAGTGTTGCTGGATCTTCTGCCCTGTGAACATTGCCCAGTCACATGGCAAAAGATGGTATAAGATTCAAATTAAAATTTCTCACTAAAATCCAGAGGGTGAAACAGCCTCTTGTCTATGGGAAGTCATACAGAGTGTTTTTCTGCTTGGGTTTTATTCTGTTTCATTTCTTTCCCTCTTCTCATCCCGCTGTGTTGTTTCTTTCTAGGCCCAGATCCCAGCCTCAAGTGTGTACCCCTCTTCAGCCGCTCCCCTCACCAAGTCCTCTACCACAGCCCCCACCATGGCCACCAAACCTGTCACCACCCCCGTGCACGTGGGCCCCAGCTCTGTGCCCCACACGGAGCCCATCCACGTCACGCCCTCGGCAGCCTCGGCGCAGACCCCCGGCTACACCCACCTGGCCCTCTCCACCGAAGCCGCCTCTCTCCAGGCTGCCACGGAGTCCCCGCTGCCGCCGCCGGCAGACAAACCGGCTGTCACTGTGCCAGAGACAACTTCTCCTGCTGCACCTGTCCTCTCCAGCACGTCTAAAAACATGGATCACATAGCCTTGCCCACTGAAGGGCCAGCCACAACCCAGGAGGCCCAGCACACAGACCCACCCACCACCCTCGGGGGTAGCCCTCTGCACACCTCTGCAGTGGCAGCCATTACACCTTCCCCTCGTGTCACGAGTTTCAGGTGGCCTCCAAGCCCTTTTCCTACCACAGAGGCACTGACATCTGCCATCTCATCTCCTCAGACCCCCAGCCAGGCACCAGGGAGCCCTGTTGTCTCTGATGATGCTCCTGGATTGCCAGGAACTGAGCTCTCTTTTTCAGAGCTCCCAACATCAGCTCCCCCGCAGTGGCTGCTGGAGGAAGGCACAGAGCTCCAGGACACGGAGGACTGGATGGATTTGCTGCAGGCTGAGAATGACACCTCTCTTTTCTCTGCTTCTACTCTTCTGTCGGGTGATGGCGATTCTTCAGAGAGGGATGTCCCTGACTTTCCCAGGATCCTTCACCCTGACCTCGACTATCAGTATGATGCCCCTGAGTTTTGGGAGGAGGTAAGTTACTGGCCTTTTGTAATTCACAGTCCAAGGCTGTAACTCTTGGAAGTTTTCTTAGAGATTACCAGTCTAGTATTTCAGCACACAGGAGGAGTTGTGTCCTGTGATTTTTTTTTTTCAGAGTGAAGAACCTAGCTGGGGTCCAAATGCATGTCCCTGCGTGCAGGGAATCCAGGGATCTTCGCTGTTTCCAGTCAATGTGGCAAGGAAGATAACCCTCCTGGGAACGAACTTCCACCTCTATCAGGTAGTCAGCTCAGTGCCATCACCATCAAGAAATTGCATTAATGCAGGGCACTGTTAGGCCAACCTGGCCACTGGACTGCTAAAAATATGTGTAAGATACAGGTGTGACTCTGCCTGTGTTTTTCCTAGAGGAATAACCTATTTCCATGCATTAAGAATTCCATAGCTGGATATATTGGTGTGTAGAAGGTCACCCAGAGAAAGGGAGAGTACAGGTGTTCACCAACCTGCTGGAGAAGTTGTGCATGTATTTGGATTAAGTTGCACCTGTGCTGCACTGCAGATGGTAGTTCTTGGAATAACTTCCTGCTGCATCCATCCTGTTTGTTTGCATCTCCATAAGCTAAAGACAAGTCTGTTTCCTTTCCTTTCTGGCATGCTGATGTTAATGTGGCTGTTCCTGCCATACCTGAAACTTCTGCAGTGGGGAAAACCACCCTTGACAGCTGTTTCTTGGGTGTGCCTCTGATAAAAATTCTCTTTGCTTCTCAAGACAGAAGATGATTTAGTAACCTTGGAGAAAAAAACAACACAGAACACACAGCCCACAGTCTAATTGTTACTTTATACATTAAACCTGACATACTGCACTGCTCAGAGGAGCAGAGCTGGTTCTAGAGAGATGCATATCTAGCTTTTTTACAGGAAGTATCTAAGCAATTCAGTGGAAGGTTTACAGGAAAGAGACAGGGAGGAGAAATATACACTTACAGCTTTTGACATGCTCTGCCCTAATCTGTGTACTCTATTCTTTATCTCCCAGCTAGTGTTTCACAGGGATGTACTGGCATAACTTCACAGAACCACTGTTTGTTTTTTTTAATTTCTCCCTGTGTGCTAAGCTCTCTGCACAGTGATGCACACGCTCCCTCCTCGGTGTTTTGTGTTGGTTTGCCTTTCATACATGGAGGCAGTCACAGCACAGACAGCCCTTGAATATAGCTCAGAGTTGGCATAATGAGGGGAATGAGAGGAGCATGCTTCTGGCTTGGGGAAAGGGGCTGAACTGGAGAGGCAGGAGGACACTTGTGCAGCCCAGAGCTCTGTGTCACTGAGAAATGATGCCATGTGTCTCCTCCTCCAGGACCAGCAGTGGGACTATGAGTGTGTCTTGAATTTGGAGGGGAGGACAGTGGTGATGGAAGCTTATGTGGAAGGAGAAGAAACAAACAAATCCCTCTGTTATATCACCTGCCAGATGGACCAGGTGAGTGCTGGGATTACTGTACCATTTCACAGTTCACACAGCTGTTGGTTTTGCTCAGCAAAAGAATAGGATGGAAGGCAAGCTCTGGAGAAAAGAGCATATCTTGCAAAAGTATTTGTAGAATGTTTAGCACTCTGAGGTCCTCAGCTGTGATGCTGCTGCCTGCCAGTACTGGTACCTTCAACCTCAGGAAGATTGTACAGTCTGAGCTGCATGACCTGTTGCTGTACTGGCTGTAGCAGGGGATGGTGCTGTCTCTGAACTGGCCAGCATGGTGCCACTCCTGCTTTAGCTTGAGGCACTGTTGTTTGTCACTCTCTCCATCATGACTCCCATGAGGATTGTTCTTTTGTGAGAAGAAAAATGCTGTTAGTACTGATTTTGTCCTTGGTGATAGAAGCAAGCCTATGGATTGCAAAATTAGCAAGGAAAATTAAAGCAGACATGTACATTTCTGGATGTTGTGTGAGTTTTACTTAAGGCAAGATTTGCAAGCAGAGATGTTATTTTTAGTTGACAAACTTACATAGTTAAGGGAGAAGAACAACACAGGCTCTTGTGCACATGAGCCCTGCAGACCAATTGTGATCCTATACTGTCAGCTCTACTGAAATTACATAAATGCCAGCTTGAGCAGCTTTCTGAGCAGGTGGCTTGCAGATAGGAATTGGCCACTTAGGAATGCAGTTAGGAAGTTAGACAGTTATTGTGAGCACAGACTTGTTTTTTAGTGTTCATCTTAGTGAACCAAAACCTGCTACTCTTTCTAGAGCAGAATTGTGACTGTGAACCAGTGAGGACAAGCCTGTGTTGCCACTGCCCCAACTAACACTGCCTTGTCTGCATGCATGGAAGCTCCATGTAGGCTGTATGTGCCATGCACTATTTAGTATGGATGCTGGTGCTTCTTGCCTATTCAGCTGGCCTGGTTTTACTTCTGTTAAGTCTCTTGATGATCTTTGTCTTTGCAGTACAGTTACACAGCACCTCAACTCGAATTCAATGCTGTGGTGTTTGTACAGAGGCGACGACACCTTCGAGTGGACAGTGCTGCAGATCTTCATGGTAGGAGTGCAACACCTTCTTGGTAAAAACACAGCAGATGAGGTGGAAGGGAAGTGAGAAATCCTCAAAGGGGGCTTTTTGTACCTATGGTAGTCCTGTCACAAGGAAACTAAGGAAAACAGAGCTTCACTTCTGTTGCTTGTCACAGGGAGGAGGAGTGGGGTCCATAAAAGACACCAGGCTGGGTTATGCTTTGCCCCATGGGGATGTTTGCAGGCATCTCTGAATTTTTCTCCTTTGCAGTGACTTTTTACAACTGCTCTGTGGGACACACTGACTGTAGCCGCTGCCAAACAGCTGACTCAAAGTACAACTGTGTGTGGTGTGGAGGTGACAACCCCAGCTGTATCTTCAGGGGCTCTTGCAAGGAAGAGATTGAAGACCTGTGTCCAGCACCTCTCATTCACTCTGTGAGTAATTTGTTCACTGGTGTACTGCACACAGAGCAAGGAGGGCTCTGTTCTGCAGTGGAAATCAAAGGGC
Source organism: Polioptila caerulea (assembly GCA_013397295.1). NCBI lineage: Eukaryota > Metazoa > Chordata > Aves > Passeriformes > Certhiidae > Polioptila > Polioptila caerulea. Next base: position 614,308 of record VYXF01000186.1, read on the forward strand.
TGTGAACTCAGAGTGCAAATAGTGCAGCTCATTAATTTATTGACCTTCTGAAGAGGAAGTTCAATTGGGGTCCTTCAGTGTTGTGAGGATTCTAGACTGTTGTTGCTGGGCTTTCAGTTTGCTGGTAGAGAGCAGTGGGGAATGATTCATTTGTATGTCAGCTGAAACTGGCACACCAGAATTCAGGAGCTGGGAAATGGTCCACAGGATGGATCCTCCAACTGTCCTGAGCCAAACCCTGAAACAGGCTGCCCCAACTAAGCCTGGGGCAAAGGAGGGTAACACCTAATGACAACAGCACAGCAGGGATGGGAAAGGCATGACAGGTTACTGGAATTAATTATTTTTGTCTGTTTATTTTAAATGTTTCTTGCTAACTGCCACATGACAAGTGTCTGTAGCCATATGTCCCTTTTGCTGTCAGCTTGTCCTCCCTTTAGTGGCACACAACATCCATGTGCTGCATCATGTCTTAGTTTACCTTGGATGCTGCTCAGGGACAGAGCTTTGACGTTTGTGCAGCATGCAATTCATTGTTGTCCTGATGCTGAGGGGGGAATGGTGCTTGCTGCTTCAATACCAGTAACATGTATTGGCTTGTGCATTCCCACTCTGCAGCAGAAATGCCCTGTGGAGTGGTCAGCATGTTAATGGGAAGGCAAAGCAGGGCAGTCTTTGCCTTCTAAGTGGATTATCACCTCTGGGTGGGGACTGCTGGCGACAGCAAGGTACTGGAAAGAAGGCTCCAACTGTGGTGTTCTTTACGGCCTTTCTTCTGATGAGGCTGCAACCTGGGACTAGTCCAAGCCAGTAGCAGGAGTCAACAGCAGTGACCTGAGCAGGCAGAGTTTGCACCAGGGCAGCTGAAGGGCCCTGTGCTGTGGATCAGTCCCCACACTGTGGAGGTCTGAGATACTGTGACATTTACACATGCGCGGGTGTCTTTGCAGGTGTACCCCCTGTCTGGACCAGTGGAAGGTGGCACTAGAATCACCATCACTGGCTCAAACCTCGGGCAGAAACATCAAGACATTGCAGAAACAGTCACTGTTGCAGGAATTCCCTGTGCCGTAGATGCTCAAGAGTATGAGATCTCTAGCAGGTAGAGTATCTGTGAAACCTCCTCCCAGAGGCAGGCGCTGGCTTTTCCCTTGGCTGCTGACCCAGCCTCAGATGTCTTTGCCTTTGCTGTAGTAGGTGTTGAGCCCTGCCCATTCCCAGGGAGTGCCCTGAGTAATGTCACTGTGTGAGTAGCAGCTCAGGCAGTGACCCTAGAGAGATAAGGTTGTGTACAAGGTGACAGCCAGTGATGCCATATTCCAACCACATTGCCCAGACAGAGCCCACGGTCAGGTCAGGTCAGGGAGTTGTGGGCTCAGAACCCTGCAGTTTCATGGGTGTCTCACTCAGCCACAGGAGATTTCAATAGAGCAAAGGACATGGCTTGTGCAAGTGTCACTGATAGGGAAATGGCCTGACCATGTTAACACAGGGTGAGGATGGGAACATGTGCTTGAAGGCACACCCCTAGACTCAGTCCTCACCTGCTAGTGAGACTTCCCCACAGGAACAAACTCAAAGAAAAGATCCTCTCTGCCAGGAGAGGATTGGGATGAGGAAGTCCTGGTGGGGCCCAGTGCCACTCTTCTGATGGCCAGGAGTGCCTGACAGGTCACACAGTGCTTGTAAAAGTAGTGGCAAGGAGAAGGATGAGAAGCAGAAAGACTTATCCTGCTGAATCTGGCTTATGTCAGTGATAGAGAATTGTGCAGCTAGTGTGTCTGACCAGGGCAGAATGAAATAATAAAGCAGTTGTTAGATGTTAAGAGGTACAAATGGGAGATAACTAGGAAGCAAGGAGAAAAGGGTGTTTGTGTAGTTAGCCTGTGGCAGGGCAGGTAGGTGGGAGCTTTGGACAAGGGAGGGAGAGAAGCCAAACAACCAGCAGGAGAAGAGGAGAGCAATTGTGAGTAACCTCTTACCAGAGCTATCACATTTTTCCATTCCATGGTAGCAGTAGTTGTAGCACCTTTCCCTCTAGGAGCCAGGTAAGATCCTGCTGGGAATGGCCTGCTGTGTTGAGCAGTGTTGTCCTGTCTGTGCAATTTGTTTGTCTGGATCCATCTGCTTTCTGTTTTCATCCTAGAATTAGTGCATAATCTTTCTGGGGTTAGTGCTGTCTGTGTTCTGTATCTGTAAATCACCTGGCATCACAGGGTCTTGGCTTGGACTGCACTGCCTAAGTTCAAATTCCTCAGCCACTTTAGTTGAGGGGATATAGCTGTGAACCTGGAACCTGCTCCTGAGCAAGGCCCAGACAGAATTAATCTCCTGCTATGCAGGAGGGCTGGGAAGTCTCCTGCAGTTTAGCTTTTCTGTTAGCAAATCAGTGCTGTAACATGGGACTCCTTGCTGCTCTAAGTACAAACTGTTCTAAGTACAGTTTGACTTCTCATCTTGTCAGCATCTCCCATTGGAAATTATGTCTGGAAAAAGGGCTGGGAGGAATGGCTGATGCAGATCAGGGGATCTGGCTGGTTGCAGAGGCCACTGGCTGAAGACCAGTGACAGCTAAACCCAGATCTTGGGTCTTCTCCTGCATCAGACACAGCACTAATGTGTTGATTGACCGCTGCTGGCCTGGGGTCCTTCCAGATGCAAATGATTTTGATCAGCTCCGGAAAATAAAAGAATTCTTGGACTCTTTGTGCGTCTGTGACACAGTGGGATTCATCCTGACTGTCCCAGAAAGAATGATCTTAAATAGGATGGGCCTGTTGGAACTGGTTCCTGCTTTTTTCTGCTGCACCTAACCCAGCTTTTTTAGAGGTGTTTCTCGATGTTTGGTTGCATATTCTGAGCATCAGATAAGGCTGGAAGAAGGGAGCTGTGGTTGTTAGATGCTTTTAGGACATGCTGCAATGGATGCAGCTCCCCTGCTCTCCCCTGGTGTGACTCTGTTCTTGGATTGTCCTGCAGCATCGTGTGCGTCACCGGCGGGAGCTGGACAGAGAGGTTTGGGCATATCGTGGTGGAAGTGCCTGGAGGAGGTCGTGGAGTTTCTGGTCATGTTTTCACCTATCAGGTAACATAATATCTCCCCTGTTTTCCCAGTATCTTTGCTAAATGGCTGTTTATTGCAGCATGAATTTACAGGACTCTACCAGGCGCTTGCTGCTGATATTTTATCTAATTTTTCTGCTGTTTGTGTTGTGAGGTATACTGGGATTTTTTTTTTCGTTGGTTTAGTTTGTTCCTCCCTCACCCCCCTTTAGATTATAAGAACAGCTGTGCTGGCTAATACTAAAGATCCCATAGTTTAGTGATTTTATTTCTTTTTTGACAATGATAACTGTTAAATACTTAAAGTTACTCTGTATTTTTCCTGTTTCCAACTTAAAGGTTTTCTTTTAATTGATGGCTTAACATCTTACTGAGACTTCTGACTTTTCTTTTGTTAATATGCAAATTACTGTTTGAAAATGCTTTTGTCTTCTGATCTTCAGCAGCTGGTAAATAAGTCCTAAATTCCTGTGCATTGTGCAGAGAAATGTGTCCTATCATTTTTAAACATGTTTCTGATAACTTTTGATATCTTAAACTCAGCAACTATGAAATAATACTTAAGTAACTTGTAAATACAATCACTTCTTTTTCTTCCTTTCTGTGCAATTTATAAGTTATGTGTCTAGTTGCATGTCCCCCTCTCCCAGGGGAGGGGGAAAGAGATTCTGACAAGTCTTAAGCTCTTCCATTTTTGGCTTGATAGAACCATTTTATGTACTAGATTATGCTTGTTGCTCTTCTTTCTCTTGGCTATCACTGGGATGCTATTCAGAGACTAGCAATGGTGTGCATGTTTGCTTTTTATCCTGTAGTCTCCCTCTTACTTCCTGAATCTTGCTTTTTGTCTGTTAGCAGTGACTTACTTGTGTCACTCTGCCTAGTTTCTCTAAATTTTGCTGCAGCTCCTCAGTGGTACTAAGTTTTTTTGTTACAGCACAGGTCTCAACAAAAATTCTTAGGGCTCCATGCTATTAGTCTCCTCATCTGCTAGGCAAACAGGCAATTTATTTGCTACCTTGTTTTTCCTAACCTGAGTTATTAATCCAATTACTGATCTGAACAATCCCTTTGGACTGTTAATCCTTGGGTTTGTGCATGAGGCTTCCAGCTCTGCAGTTTGCAGCATCCATATGCCTTTGGCAGTCTGTGGAAAGGTCCTCAATTCGTGGTTCTTGCTGGTGTGATTGATCCCCCCTCTGCTTAGTAAAGTAGCTGCTGCAGTATAGCTGAGGCCTGCCTGTGGTTTGGATCTGTAGCTTCTATTTTCAGAGCACTGGAGGACACTGAACATATTCTGCTGTTTTCTTTCTTTGTCTTGTCTTTTGAGGTCCTTGTCACTCACTTCCCTTTTTTTCCCTTTTTTTCCCTTTTTTTCCCTTTTTTTTCCCCTCCCTCTTCTAGAATCCAGAGCTGAAATCCATTGTCCCAACTCAGGGTCCCAAAGCAGGAGGAACCTGCCTTACCCTTCTAGGCTCGAAGCTGCTGACTGGGCATCCTAATGAGATCAGTGTCCTGCTTGGAGACCTCCCTTGTCAAATGTAAGATCAGAACTTGCCAATGTGCACTGCCCTGAGTTCTTCCCAGAGCCTCCCAGGGTGTGATGCTGCCTTGAGCAGCTGGAGCTCTGCTTTTCTCTGCATTCCAGGGGATCTTCCCTGTCAGGGTCATGGCAGCAACCTCATCCATCTTAGATTCCAGCCCACCTTCCCTGGATGTGAGCAGGGCTGCACACCTCTGTTCTGCTTGTCCCTTGACAGGGCTGTAACCCATGATGACACTCTGCTTTTGCTGGTGGGGAGCTGCAGTTGGCTCCTGCAGCCTGATCCCGAGAGCTGCTTGTTCTCTTGCACCCTGGGACATGTACACCTGCCTCACCTCACTGCTGGTGACAAGGTGCACATGCCTTGGTAGCATGTGTCCAGTCTCTTCAGTCTGGACAGTGACTGTACCTGCTTTTTGTCCGTGTGCTGCTCCTGACAGCTGCCCAGCAAGTATTGCACAGATAAGGCACAAAACTTTCAGCATGAGATTTAGGAAAATAGCAGAAGAGGTTTGCAGACTCTCTGCAAAGAGAAAGACACAGTATTATAAAATCTGTCTCTGCAGTGGCTGTGTTAATTCTTTCTTCTTCTTGTCTCTCCAAGCCTCTCTGAGATGACAGAGGATCAGCTGGCATGCCAGACAAGTCCCAGCAACGTGTCCACAGAACTCCCAGTCACCATCAGATACGGGGAGCAAGAGCGGAGATTGGAAGGATCCCTCTTTAGATATACTCTGGATCCCAACATCACTTTTGCAGAGCCACCTAAAAGCTTCCTCAGGTAGAAGGAATGAGTGTCCCTTCCCCTGGGCAGTGTGCTGGGGCTACAGCACCAATGGCATCTCTCTTGAGTGGCACTTTGGGGTAAAGCCAGGCTTGTAAGAATGAGCACACACAGGAGGATGGGAGCATTGACAAGGCTGAGCGAATGAATAACAGGTGAGTCAGATCAACTACTTTTGTCTTACAGTGGAGGGAGAGTGCTCAGAGTTCATGGATACAACTTGGATGTTGTACAGAAACCAAAGATCCGAGTTACAGTTTCTCCCTCTGAGCGCCGGCGCCGAGGCGTGGGGCGATGGCGAAGGATCATCCCGGACTCTGAGTGTCCTGAGGATTCTCTGTGCAGCATCCAGCAGGTAGCACTCAGTGGGGATGTGGGTGCACAAGGGTTGATGTTCCATCTCTGTAGAGGTGGACTTTCTGTCCCTAGGGCTTTTTTCCTCCCACCACTTGCTGTTATCTGCTTGGATTGTACCAACAGTCTTGGCCTGTGGAAGTGTTCTCTGCCAGACTGAGAGGTCAAGCACTTTCACAGACATTTCCATGGGCTGGGTCTACCTCTGCCTAGAGATGTGCAGGACTGTGGTGTGGGACTGAAATAGCAAGGCAACAGTGTGGAGATAAAGAAATCTACATCTGAGCCAGAGAGCTGGTGTGGCTCAGTGTATCTGTGGTTTAGATTCTTTTACATATTTCGGTCTGTCCCTATAGTTCCTGGGATCTCTCACTCTGAGATACAAAACTAGGCAGTGAAATACCAGCACCACAATAATTTTCTGCTCTCCTGCTTCCAGTCTGCTGATGCCATTGGGGTCATTACAGAGGTATTGATGTGATCACCAAGATCACAGAGCATGCAGCAGAATTTTCAGAGGAAGAGGGTGGTTTGGCAGCCCAAGTACAAGAAGGATTTGCATTATTAGTGCAAATGATGAAGGGCTTCCTGTACATAAATGTGCTCCTGATGCACATGCATCAATAACAGCTGGTTTTATAAATGTTTTTAGGAAAGATTTGTGGCTGTAGGGCAGAAGAAAAAAAAAAAGACTCTAATACTTTCACCAAATGTATAAAACATAGCCAACCAGGCATGGGAACACTTTCACAGAAGCATTCAGACTGGGAAAACAGCCTTGCATTGAAGGTGTTTGGTCCTATTCTCTCAGAGCAGGGAAATCTAAAGCTGGTCTCTTTCCAGAATTTGCTGCCAGGGGAATGTCAGAGCTGATTCCCACTGCTGAGAGCTTCCAACAAAACCAGTGCTATGAAAGCTTTCCTTTAGAGGAACATGGGGAATTCCTCAGATCTTGGATTTTTCCCCTCTACAGTTAAGCAGGGTTCTTCTGGCATTTCTCCAGATTAGAAGAATGCATACTGGCTCCAGATTGCTTGGGGTGGAAAGTATTGCCAAGCTGCAGGAGAAGCACTGGTGTTCCATTACTGACACCTGTTTTTTTGCCTTTTCCACTTAGTTTGAAGAACCATGTCTTGTGAACTCTTCCTACCTGATCCTGTGCAAAACTCCAGCCATCAACCTGCTATTGAGGAGTGTCCGTATCAAACTGGAATTTATTCTGGATAATCTGAGCTTTGATTTCAACTCACTGCATCCCATGCCTTTCTCTTATGAAGTCAACCCCATCCTAAAACCACTGAATGCTGAGGACCCTGCCAAACCGTATCGTCACAAGCCAGGAAGTGTCATCTCTGTGGAGGTAAGACAAAAACCAGCTGGAATTAATGTTCCTTATATGAAGTTTTAAGTTGGTATCATGCAGCATCCAAGGTTTTTAAAGTATTTGACAGGTTACAGCCTGTCACAGCACATCTGCTTTGGTCTGTGAGAAACAGGACATAAGAGGAGGGAAAAGAGTGCATCAAAAAAGCCTCTTGAGTCCATAAATCATTGTTAGGGGCTTCATAGGACTTGTGGAAACTTCTGTGGTTTGTTTTTGGGGGATTTTTAAATCCCAATAAACTGTTTGTATATGAGATATTAGCACTATATTATCCTCACATCCTGTTCTCAGCTGCTGACTCTCTCATAACTGCTTCAGTTTCCTATAGAAGTAACTTAGGAGTAAAAGAAGCCTGCCAGTGGGGAAGACCTGTTACTAAGTGAAGGCAGGAAAATCACTCATTAAAGATGATACAGAACAGCACAGAGACTCTGTATAGTTTTTTACTGTACATGGAAGAAAAAAATTCGGAGGTATTTCTTTTGTATGGAAAGGTACTTTTCAGTTCAGTATTCTTAAAGAAAGTAATGGCTACAGCTGTAGATGCAAATTTTCCACATGCTCTCTTTTTGCATGTAGGTAAAAACTGTGAGGATGTAAGAGCCTAGAAATGTCTAGACCACTGCCATTGGTACTGAATGCATTTTGGAGATGTAGGGCAGTTTGAGAAGACAAGAAGAGAACTTCAGAAGACAAGGAGGTTGATCTGCCAGCCTGTTGGGATACCCTGACAGAGCTGTGGGCTTAGAAAGCATGAAAGCATAAAAATGTAATTATTATCAGTCCAGTATGGTTTTATTAAAAAAAGAAAAAGTCTTAATCCCCCAAAATTAAAGCAAATAAGAGAAATAGCACAGATATGTTACACCTTTGAAAGGCATTGACTGACTCACCTGATTGTGCAGGTTAACTGACATGAGACTACCTTTTTAAATATACAGAGTGAAGAGCTGAGCTTAGCTGTGTTTTGGCTGAAGAGCCTTAAGAGGACAGGCTCGTTATAACTGTACTTAGGCAGCATGCTACAGGTCCTAAAGCTAAATCTAAATCATATGCAACTGATTTTTTTAACTTACAAAGTTTAACTCCTGCAGCCTGTTCACATGTGAGCCTAAACAAAGAAGAAAAAATGCTGCTTTCATCTCTTGGTATTGGTCTCCTCCATCTTCTCTGAAGCCGTGGCAATACACAGTTGTTTTTTCCCTGATCTCATGTGCTGTCCAAACCTATTTCAGGGGGAAAATCTAGATCTGGCTATTTCCAAGGATGAAGTTATGGCTATGATTGGGGAAGGAATCTGTGTGGTGAAGACACTAACAAGGAATCACCTGTACTGCGAGCCCCCCTCGGAGCAGCCGGCTCCGCGGCACCGCACCAAGCGGGAGGGCACAGACCTGCTCCCAGAGTTCACGGTAGGGAATCGGAGCACTGCCAGAAATCCTGTCATTTCCTGAAGCACATGCAAGAACTGGGAGTGGGATGGGAAGTTGGGAAAGGTAGAAGCTCTGCTGAGAGAGGGGGGAGGTAACAGGGGTCGTGGGGAACTGGTCTTGTTCTCAAATTCTACTCTTGAAGGCTAAAATTGCCTGAAAGTTAACAGTATAGCCAGGTTCACTGTGCTGTGGGACAGCTCTTCCAGGCAGCTGTGTGTCCCCTGTGCTCGTTCTGGAGAAGCCCTGTGGCTTTGTATTTCATTCCTGCACAGAGGAATGGAATCCTCATGGCAAATGCTTTGTTCTCACAGGTTCAGATGGGAAACCTGAACTTCCTCCTGGGCCGAGTGCAGTATGACACAGAAAGCCAGCTCACCTTCCCGCTGGAGGCACAGATTGGTTTGGGTGTCGGTGCATCCTTTGTGGCACTGATTGTCCTGGTCATTGTCTTCATATACAGGTAAGAAGTTCTGGCATGTATGAGGCCTTTAAGTTCCTCACAGTGTTTTTCAGTGGGTGTGACCCAGCATTCGCTTCTTGGGCCTAAACAAGATTACAGTTTTCTTTATTTTGTGCCAAATTCTAATCCCCTGGTGGTGATGGATGCAGGAGGCATGTGGCACTGCTAGTCACTGTGGTTCATTCAGAATCTAATGGGTGCTTCAAGAGACACATCTGGTTTATGGAACACTGTGTGATATTCTGCAAAGATGATGCTTTGTAGAAATTGCCTCAGCACCAACTGCCCTGGAGTCTTTGGCAGCAACACAGCAGTTGGCAAGAACAGTCCCTGGGCTAGTGCCACCAGGAACAATTCTGCTTCTTATTGCAGGAGGAAGAGCAAACAGGCTCTGAGGGATTACAAGAAAGTTCAAATCCAGCTGGAAAATCTCGAAACGAGTGTTCGGGACAGATGCAAAAAGGAATTCACAGGTCAGTCACTGAGCTCCTGGCTTCTTGCAGCTTCAGGGAAACTTGGAGACCCACACTCAACCCTACCTCTCTTCCCATTCCTGTGTACTTGTCTGCATAGTTCAGAGCAGGCAATAATTTATCCTGTGCCAGTGCATAGAAATATAGAGCCAAATTCTTCCTTTTTAAATTCTTTAATTCAGAGCACAGTGGTCTATACAGACCTCTCTCATTCACCACTTCATCCTCCAGGCTCAGATGAAGAGCTAAAGTCGAAACAGCACACTTGGAGGGATCTTAAGGACAACTACTAGCCCAGTCTTTGCACAGGGCAAGTTGAATTGCAACCCATATTCTGAGCTTACAAACCTTGTACTTCAGCTCGTTACAACTGTAGGAGATCTGGGGCTCTGAAACTCTGCAAGTGACTGAGACTGTAGTCCCTAATTAATGTGTGAAGGAGTGAGGAGAAGATCTCTAATACTCTATCTTGGCTGTAGCTATTTCTCCTGTTGCCTAGTCTAGTTTTAAATGTTCTAGCAATGAGACCCCAATATGCCTCTTCCTGACAGGAAACATCCTTCCTCGTTCTCAGTCCCTTGCTGCTGGCCCTCCACTTACCCCATGCTCTGCACCATCAGTTGAGATCGTGTCATTTGTGTCATCCTCATGGGCATTTTCCTTTCCCTCAGACCTGATGACTGAGATGATGGACCTCACAAGTGACCTTGTGGGCACAGGGATCCCCTTCCTGGACTACAAGTCCTACGCAGAACGCATTTTCTTTCCTGGCCACCGTGAGTCACCACTGCAAAGGGACCTTGACATCCCTGAGTGCCGACGGCAAACGGTGGAGCAGGGCTTGGTCCAGCTCTCCAACCTCCTCAACAGCAAACTCTTCCTCACCAAGGTAATGTCCCTCTCTCTGCTGGCAGCCTGCTGCAGGGCCAGAGCCATGGCACTGGCAGGAGATGGGCAGTGTCTGTTAAGGTTCATTCCCTAATAGCTCCCTGCACCACTTCTTCCCGGAGCAGCAGTGACTGCTTTGTTTTCAGCAGGTTCACACAGTGGCTTATCTCTCCCCCAGTTCATCCACACTCTGGAGATCCAGCGCACTTTCTCTCCGCGAGACCGAGCCTATGTGGCATCGCTGCTCACAGTGTCACTGCATGGGAAGCTGGAGTACTTCACTGACATCCTCAAAACACTCCTGAACGACCTTGTGGAGCAGTATGTGGCCAAGAACCCCAAGCTGATGCTGCGGAGGTGAGTGAGCCAGCCATGGTCCCACTGGCAGCTACCTGAGGGGCCAGAGCCTTTCTGCCTGGCTGGCAAGCTCTGAAAGGCTCTCACAAGTCTTCTAATCCCACTTTGCTGTTTAGAGGTCTCTGGGTTTGCAGTCAGGCCATGTTTGGAAGTTAAACTGAGATATCTCCCATTTTTAGATCCCCAGTAGCTTTCTGTCTGGTCCATCCTTCCGATCTGAGCACATTTCCCTTGTTTGAGTCCTACCAGAGGCTTTCTCCTGTTCCCTGCTTCTCGTCTCTCCAGTTCTGTAATTTGGTGCCTCCTTCAGGCTAACAAGTGCTTCCAATAAGTAGTGTCAAAAGCATTAACCATGCTTGAAAGGCTTTCTCTCCATTCTGTATCATGACTTAGTGTGCTCTTCTTCCAAAGGGAGTGATCTTTACCTCCAAATCTCCCCCGGTTCTGCACCACATTCCTGTGACCAACCTGATGCTCTCTTTCAGGACAGAAACAGTGGTAGAGAAGCTGTTAACCAACTGGATGTCCATCTGCTTGTATGCATTTGTGAGGGTGAGCTCTTTGTGCTGTTGTGATGTAGAGGGGCCAAAAGAGGGGAGACAGGCACAGCTTTGCTTTGTGCCTCACTCACAGCTGAAATAGTGCCAAGGTCACTCTGTATTTCAGAGTGAGGGATAAGAGCTGGGCTGTTCCCTGGGAACAGGGATTCTTAAATCAGCATCAATACCACTCATTTCCAGGATGGGTCACCAGGTCATGGAGGCCTCAGTGTAGCTCCTTTATCTTGAAATATGCAGGCCACAGGCTGGTGTGTGCATGGGAGGACAGATGCTGGTCTAATGCTTTTTCTGGAGGGCTGGGGGAGGTGGCAAGGATTCTCTCAGATTAGTGACACAGAGGCAGAACAATGCCTTGGTCATTGTGCATCTCTGTGGTAGCTGGATGGTCACTTTTCCTGTGCACGGAGCAGGAGCTGTTGGCACAGGCTCGGTCTTTGCCTGCTCTGGCTCAGCTGCTGTGCCCTCAGTCCTGCTTGATATCCATGTTTCCAAGCCTGGGGCTCTGCTGGGAAGAGCAAGCTGAATTTCTCTCCTTCCTTTCCATGCCAGGATTCTGTTGGGGAGCCCCTTTACATGCTGTTTCGAGGAATCAAACACCAGGTGGACAAAGGGCCAGTTGACTGGGTGACAGGGAAAGCCAAATATACCCTGAATGACAACCGCCTTCTGAGAGAGGACCTGGAGTACCGCACTCTGGTAAGTGCCAAATCTTCTGTCCTCTCTGGTTCGACAGGGCTGAGTGTCTCTGCTCCCATAACCAAGGCACAAGTGCAGCATCCTGCTGCTGTCTCCTGGGAGCCGGGTTTGTTCCAGCAGCACAAGTGCGTAGATGATGAAGAGCTCTGCTAAATCAGGCACTTTTGCCCCAGGCTGATAGGAGCCTTCAGCACAGTCATCTGGTCTAAGTGCTGTGCTGTGTCTAGAAAAAAGGAGGTGACTGTTGCTGATGGCACATCTAAGCTCCTCCCCAGTGCTCCTGAACTGGCTTCCAGCTCTTAACACAAGGCTAAGAACACAAGACTGAGGTGTTTAACATCTGTGATGTTTTCTTTTCTGAATCTCCCCGTTAAAGGACTAGCTGTTAACTTGCCTGAATGCCAACCATCAAAGGTGTAAATGTGTCAGATGTAATCTTATCAGCTGAGTAGCCGTGACCTTTTCTTCCCCAGACCTTAAATGCTTTGACACAAGCAGGAGTTGGTGCAGGAGGGGCAGAAGACTCTCAAGGGATTTCTGCAAAAGTGCTGGACTGTGACACCATAACGCAGGTGAAGGAGAAAATCCTAGATCAGATCTATAAGGGGACGCCATACTGTCACCGGCCAGACCCAGACACCCTGGACCTCGGTGAGCAGAGCTCTGTGGTGACAAAACTCAGTGAGGAAGTGGAGGAATGGTGGTTTGCTGTCTGTGCACAGTCCCCTAGCACGTGTGACATTTGTCATTCTCTGCTGAGTGTGTAGAATCACTGACCACTCTGGCAGGACACAGCAGGGAAGAGACTGGCACAGAAAGAGGCAGGGGTGGGAAAGAAGAAGTTGGGTTCAGCCTCTCTCACTTCCATGAGTTCTTTGCCAGACTCAGACCACACCAATGGCCCTGGCAAGAGGATATGGAAAAATATGGAAAACATGTATGAGGAGAGGGGGATTTAAGTGCAGTGCAAAGATGCTGTGGGCCTAGACTGGCACTTCTGGGCAGTGAATTCAATGGCAGCCTGTGAATAATATATGTCAGGGAGGCTTTTGCCCATGGTAGGTAATGAATGGTAGAACTTACATTGGGAGAGAAAACACTCAGTTTTCCTTCTTCTTAATTCTGTTGATGAATAATGGTGACATTTAGGGATGAGAATGTACTGAGGAAATAGTAGCTGATAAAACTATGGGTGCATATTTGTGGTTTGAACCACCTGCTTGAAGAGTCACAATCTGGCAGAAATTGTAGAAAGCAGAAGCTGGGAGGCCATGATGCCTCCTGTCCCTGTGCTCAGAGGGGTCTGTCCTGTGACTGCAGGACTCAGCATCATTACAGGCACTTGCTCACGTTATGTTGTCTGTGAAATAGCACAGATAAAAGTTGACGGGGGGCCAGAGGGTGTTTAATGAGGTCAGCCAGGTTGACACAGATGATGCCTTGAATTAGCAGTTAATCCTTTCATTTTCTGTGTTTCAATGGCTGTAGAGTGGAGATCAGGGCTGGCAGGTCATCTGATACTGTCTGATGAGGATGTGACATCTGTTGTTCAAGGAACTTGGAAACGTCTGAACACTCTTCAGCATTACAAGGTCAGAACTCAATCTGCCATTGCCTTATCTCCTCTCTCATCCTTCTGTACACTGTCATGCTCTGTTTGTGGCTCTGGCTCCTGGTGGACCACTGTCAAAAGGTTGGTCCTTTCTTGCAGAGCATATTCAAATTAAGTCAGTGCTGTGACTGCAGCCTGACTTCAGCTAACACAACCCTGTCCTTATCCCATACCTGAGATGTGGACATGTGTAGGGCTTGGAAGGAAAGGCACAAGTTCACACTGCAGTGAAGGTGATGTGCTGGGTCTGTTCCTGTTCAGGCCAGATCAGTTAGGAGGTGGTGACACACTGAGCTGCCAGGTGCCTTCTAACTATGGAAAGAGGGATTTTTTTAATTACCTTGCACCAATATGTTAGTACCTTGCTGCAACATGTTCTAGACATGAATGACCTCAGTCCCTGAGCATTATCTTCATTGTACTTTGAACATTTGCTTTTTAATTAGGAAAGACAAGATTTTCTTACCCTCAGGAAAGACAGTGATGGTGCATCAAAATTCCTGTTTCTGTCCCTATTTCCAGTGATGGTTTGCTCTACAAGCAAACACTGTTTTGCTCTACAAGCACTTGCTATGGTGCTGATGAGGAAGATGCCATTTGCTTTGAATGTTGTTGCTTTGCTTGTGTGCAGGTGCCTGATGGAGCAACAGTAGCACTTGTCCCACGCCTGACCAAGCACATCCACAGGGAAAATCAGGATTACATCCCAGGAGAAAGTGAGTTGGATGTCTTGTTCTCATAAAATTATTTTAGACCACTTACCAGTTAGTGGGACAAGTCTCTTGCTGTAACCCCAGCTTTATGCTGACGTGTGCCTTGGACCCTCAAAGGATTGTCAGGAAATGTGAAAGCTTGGTCAGGTGAGGTCAGAGAAAAGCAAAAGTGTGATAGCAGAGGAAGGTTGGGCTGGGTGTGAAACTGCAGAACAAGCACAGTTTTCTGACTCTCTAGGGCTGACTGCAGTCTGCAACTTGCAGAAATCTTAATGGCTTCAGGTGCTGAGCATGGTCTGAGGGGGATAATGGGATGCCAGGCAGTTTCCTTACTGCCTGGCAGAGTGAACAACTCCATGGGTACTCCTGTGGCCTGAGGGATAATAGCGACAGGCTGCAGCTTAAGAGATTCAAATTGGATATGGAACAAAACTTCTTCAGCAAAAGGGTGGTTCAACCCTGAAACAGACCCCTGGGATGGTGGGGGATCTATGTGTGGGGAAGTTTCCAAGACCTTGAAGATTTTGGGTGAACAAAGGTAACCTGCTGTACTGTTGGCAATGGTTGTACTCTGGAGAAGGCTGGATAGAGGCCTCCAGAGATTCTTTCCCATTTGTGTTTCTGTTATACTGGGAAATCTTGCTTTCTTGGGGCTCACCGGGCCAAGGTCTACTGTGAGAGAGCTAACACTCATCTGTAAACAATTGCTTGGTTTAGAAACACCAATGCTGGAGGATGCAGATGAAGGTGGGATCAAACTTTGGCACCTGGTAAAACCAACAGAAGAGCCAGAGCTTCCCAAGCATCGGCGTGGGAGCTTAAGAGATCGGGAGCGGGCCAAGGCGATCCCCGAGATCTATCTGACACGCCTGCTCTCCATGAAGGTGAGGAGCAGCACAGATTGTGTTGTGCTTGGGATCTTGCCTTCCTTCATATCCCCCAGCAGATTGCAGGGGGATGTGTGAAGATGAAGCAATCCCCTTTACCTGCAGTGGCTTTGAGTACATTTGAGTCCCCTCTACACATTGCTTTTTTCAGGAGGTTCTCCTTGGCCTCTGTTCCACAAACCACAGGGGGCTCCTTTCTCCTTTGTTGTTGCTACCTTCAGTGGGGGTGGAGTACCCTTGGATGGGTGAGGGGCTGTCACTGAGAAGAGGGTGACCTCTCATCTGGGAGGCCTAGGCTCTCTACTCTTCTCTGCCTGTGCTGACCCTGTCCTACTTGATTTTCCACAGGGCACTCTGCAGAAGTTTGTGGATGACTTGTTCCAGGTGATCCTCAGTACCAACCGCCCTGTTCCTCTGGCAGTCAAATACTTCTTTGACCTGTTAGATGAGCAGGCCATACACTATGGGATCGCAGACCCTGAGACCATCCACATCTGGAAGACAAACAGGTAGGGTGTTCCTGACAGCCCTGGAGGAGGCACTGCTGACTTGCTTAGAGCTTGCAAAGTGACAGCCACCTCTGCCTACAGAGGAGGAGAAAAATGCAAGAGCAGGGCAGCAGACCATAGGGTGAAGAGCTGGTTTTGCTGGGAGGGCAAAGTAGAGAGATGCAGTAACATGTAGAATGTATTTCAGCACTGTAGCTGCTGCCTTTGCTGCTGCCCTTTTGCACTTCTGTCCTCTCTACAGCCTCCCCCTGCGGTTCTGGATCAACATCATCAAGAACCCCCAGTTTGTTTTTGATGTGCAGACCTCAGATAACGTGGATGCCGTGCTGCTGGTCATTGCCCAGACCTTCATGGACTCCTGTACAATAGCTGACCATAAGTTAGGGCGGGTGAGTACAGAGGGAGGAGGGAGCACAGTTGGCACAGACAGTTGAGCAGTGCTGCCTTGGGGAGGCAATAATGTTTACATGGCACCATGGGGACAGCAGACCAGGCTCCCCCTGGCTTCCATGTGCAGCTGAAGAGTAATGGGGGCTCTAGCTTTGAGAGGAGAGAGGATCAGATTTTGTTTAGCAACAAGAAATTGTTGAGGAGTGCTCTTTATTTATAGCTTGCAGCTACCTGGAGGACAGAGCTAAACTCCAGTTGGCTGTGGGAAACACTGGGAGTCCAAGGATGCAACTTGGGACATTCAGATTGGGCATTAGAAAGACTTTCTACCATCACTACTCACCCTGTGCTGAGGGTGGAACAGTCCTGCACAGGTCACAGAGATGGGATGGGTGGATCTCTAGAGCACGTCAGGCATCAGCTGTGCAAAGCCATATCCAGTGTGATCTCATACTGGTGATTACCCAGCTGCAAGGGGAAGGCTGGACTAGGGATTCCTGGGATCCTTCATCAGCACATCTCAGGGTATCTCAGACTGCATTACTAGAAGAGAGCCTGCTATTTGAAGTGCCTCTCCATGCAGAGGACAAAAAATTCCTGATCCCACACAAGTGGCAGAGAATGGAAGTGATGGTATTACCTGCTGAGTTTAGTCCACAACACAATAAAGGAGCTTTTCATAACCAATTCTGGTTTTGGATGTTCAAGGACTCTCCAATCAATAAGCTGCTTTATGCCCGGGACATTCCTCGCTACAAGCAGATGGTGGAAAGGTGAGTGAAGGATGTGAGGAGCTGTGGTTCCAGCAGTGAGGAGGAGGGACCCTGCTCTAATTGCCTGTGTGCCCCTGTCTAGGTACTACGCAGACATTCGTCAGACCATCTCTGCCAGCGACCAGGAGATGAACTCTGCCCTGGCTGAGCTATCACGGGTAAATAAAAGTATTTCAGAAGTCACCTGGCCCCTCACCTGTGTATCCAGGAGAGAGTTATTAATGTAAAGATGAGATCTATTGCAGCTGAGTGTGCCCACTGGCTGCCCTGCACCAAGGGAGGGTGAGGGTCTGCCCAGGCAGCATTGGAGAGAAGAGGGGGTAGTCAAGGATTCAGGGCAAGAAATACATGTGATTTTTCCTTTGCTAGGAACTGTTGGTGAATTCTCTTTCCTGTTGCTTTCTTAATGAGTTGTGAGGACATAGAATTTGACTGGACAATTGTTAGGTGTCTCACAGTTTTGTCTCATTTCTTCTCTTATAAACAGAATTACTCAGGTGACCTCAACTCCCTAGTGGCTCTACATGAACTGTACAAATACATCAATAAGTACTATGACCAGGTGAGTGTGTGTTTCCAGTAGGTGTGAATATACCTTTCTTCTACCACCCAAACAAAAAAAACTACAAAATTAACAATTAAGAGCAGCCAGGCTACTCCAACACTGTGTATTGTTTCATTGGCATGCATAACTCATGTCATGAGTTTGCTTTATTCTTATCAAAGAGCAAGGGAGGAGATCAGCAAAAGGAACTTATCTCTAACTTGGAGGCTCTTGGGATTTCATGTGCGCTTCTTCATTTTTACTCCAATATCCAAATACTCTACTTAAAAAAGAAATGCAGTTAGTTCAGATTAATTTACTAAAGACTTAATTTTCAGGTGAGAAGTTTAGCATTCTTTTTGCCCTGTGAAGTCTGTAAGTTAATACAATGAATCTAGAATACTTCTTTGGTGGTTAATTTGAGATTAGTTGCTACATACCCACTCTAGACTAGAGCATGCTGAATTCCAGCTTGAGGTTCTCCATAATGCCTGGAGTTCAGGAGTTGGGATCAGCTGGTTGGGTGTCGTGCTGGAGAAAGGCTCCCCCTGAGCTCTGTCTTGTTGCAGATCATTACTGCCTTGGAAGAAGACCCAACGGCACAGAAGATGCAGCTTGGATATAGACTGCAACAGATTGCAGCAGCTGTGGAGAATAAAGTCACAGACTTGTGACAGGCACAGACAGACTGCTCTCCCCTGGCTGAATGGGGACAGTGCTCATCCTAGTTGCTAAACAGGGTGTCCTGCTGCCATTGGAACCAGACTCTCCAAGGAACCTGCGGGTGACGTGAGCAAGGGGATGGCCAAGGCAGTACAAAGTACAAGCGTCCTTGCATCTCAGAGAATATTTTTTTACAGGTTTTGTTTTTTTTTTTCTTTTTAAAAGCAAAATGAAACATGAAAAAAGGACAAACTTTGTTTTTTCCTGGCAGACTGCTGAGGGGCCACACAGGTCCTTCCTAGAGATATTATGTGAATGTGCCAAGTTCCCAAACCATGTTATGGAAGAGCCAGGTGACAACACCCAGCACTGTGTCTGTGGAGTCCTCAGCCTTGCACGGATGCCCTTTCAGCACTGGAACACTCCCTGCTGCAACCACTCACTTCCTTGGGGATCAGGAAGCTTTTCCTGGGTTGGCTGCTGTGCTAACCTCTGTTCCCAGCTAGCAAGCACTCCTGAGAAACTCCTTGCAGCAATGTCCCTGCTGGTCCCAGATGTTGGATGTAGAAAGGAGAGTGTCCGATGGTGAAGGTCTCTTGCTCCTCAGTGCTCTGGTCTCTGACAGCTCGTGCGTGGCACCTGCTTGGCTGGAATGTGCTCACCAGCATGGGTGCTTGCCATGGGCTCACTGTAAATGAACAGCACCCCCCACCCTTTCCCTCAGCACAAATTCAGTGTGTGAGAGTCGCTACCAGGCTCGCTTCGGTCTCCACTGACTCAGCTCGGATCTGTCTTCCTGGTTCCTTGTGGTCAGAGGTTGCCCTGCTCTTTGGAAAAGCACAACAAATGCCTTGTGCCACTCCCCCTTCCTCCAGTGTCCAGCTGTTCTGCTGCTCTGAACTGGACTTGTAAATACCCTCAGAAAGTTAATGTATTTAAATGCTAAAGGAGAATGTTTAACTTTGTGGCTTTGAGACAAAGCTTTTCTTGGAGAAGTATCTCTGTGCACTTCTACTGACAAACGTCTGTCAGCACTGGAGCAGTTTTCTCCACTGCTTTGTCTGCAGGGATAACTTGTAGGTGTCTCCGTTGTCGTACCAGCAGCTCACTCACCTTTCCCCGTGGCTCAGTCCCAGGCTCTCTTTGTGCTCTTCTAGGTTTGCCTTACACCTAACTCTTAGCTCCACTGCTCAGACTCTCCTGTTGTGGCACATAGAAGGGTTATTTGGTGAGCTGTGAACTCAAAGGAGCTGTCAAGCACAACCGTGATGTTCCCAAGGAAGCTCAGGTGTCCTGCAAAAAGGAATGATTTGTGCATGGGGGAGAGGCCTGGAGCAGGCACTAGCACAGTTAGTTGGCAGCTGTCACTGGGCAGCTCCTCACTGCTCCCTCCTTAGTTCCTCCACTTTGTGAGCTGATTTGTAAGGGTGCTTTACTTGTTCTCTCCCCCCTGCCGCCCCTCCCGCTGCTAATTCCACACTGATGTCCTGTGTGCCTGGGGCAGGTAGACAAGTCTGACTCCTCTATCACTACTCTGTGGTGGTGATTGTGTGAGCCAGGAGGCAGCAGAGCTACAACAGAGTGGGATCACATCCCTACCTCTCTTTACATTGCTTAGAGCAGTAATTCCAGGCCTACTCCATCAGCCCTGTGGCTTTGTGTGAGTGCTGTGCAGTTGCAGAATTGTTCTTGGAGCAGGCTAATGCTGGCCTCTCTTCCTACAAAGGTGGCTCTTCTGTGACCCTCTCTCAGCAGTATAGTAGTATTCCCAGGTACATGGTGTGCCCAGAGTATGAGCATCCCTGTGCAACCTTCTCCTGTCGTGCTGTACAGAACAGCAGGGTGGCTGGCTGGCTGCAGCCAGACAAAAACAGAGCTGCAGAGTTCACCTCTTTCCCCAGGTGAGGACCAGTTAGGGTCTCACTCCTGCCTGACCACCCATTTCCACAAAGCTTACCTAAACGTAGCAGCTCTGAAACCTCTGTCTTGACTAAATCTGATTTAATAGGTCACCCCAAAAAGCTGAGTGGAGGAAAGGACTGCTGGATGGGAAAAAGCCAAAACAGTGCATGTTAGTAAAGCCCATTCCTTTAGGGACTGCAGGAGGAGATTGCTTGGTTTGAGGCAGGGGTAGGTATAGTGGTGGAGTAGCACTGTCCCCTTGTGTGTTGGTGGATGGAGTTTCTGCCCTAGGAAACAAGGCCTGGTTTGTGGCCTCTCCAGCTTGCTGAGTGTCTGCCAGAAGCCACAGAACCCCTGCTGGATTTCTGGCTCTGCAGACTGTCAGTGTCTGCCCTTAATTTTGCAGAATTATCTCTGCACTTTCCCAGAACAGGGAAGGCTTGAGGCCTAATTCTCATTCCACCTCCCACTGGCATCCACCTTGTCTCTGCTTCTCAGTAGTGTTCCTGGATGTTGGAAATAATTTCCTTTCTCCAAGTGTATCTGTGAAAGTCTGCTTTTATTAGAGCAATAATCAAGACTTAAAAATAGAGCTAAGCAGAGGTGATTGACTTATTTAACATCTTCAGCTTGTCCCTGCATGGCTGGACAGGTCACACTGCCCGGTGCAGGTGCAGTGAGGGTGGAAAGCTGGTAGTGCCCATCTCCTCCCACCCATCTGTCCTCGGTGTTCTAGATACCAGCATCCTCCTCCCCGTGGACACGCACTGAAGGCCCTCACTGGGATCAGCTTTGGTGTTTAGGCTTGGCCCCTCTTATCTCCGTCCATGCCCCTCTCCTGTGGCAAAATCCGTTTCTGTGGCAGGGTTCTGTTGCATTTAAATTTGCACACAACAGGTTTTATTATGAAATTCCCTATTGCAGGGAAAACTTATTTATTTATTCCTTGTGATCCTTCCAAGTTTTTTTCCAGTCTCTGCCTGATTCCTCAACCCATCGGACATTCCTTGGCAAGGACAGAGAATCCTGTCTGGAGTTCCTGTTTGCTCACAGGTAGCAAGTTCTGTGGGCGCCAGCAGAGAGAGCCCTGCCACCGCGGCCGGTCCCCTGCTGTGGGACACAGGGATGTCACTGCCCCAGTGGCACTCCCAGGACAGTGCTGCTCCCGAGTGGCAGGCACCCAGCTCCACTTAGTGCCGCGGTCAGAGGGAGGGACTTGCTTCTGCCGTGCTCTGGGTGAAAGGCTGAGGACTGATCAGTATTAAGACAAATCTCCGTTAGTGTATTTGAATGTCTCTCCCCTCTGGCACCATGAAGCACAGCTGGCCCCCACGTGATGTAGATGTGAGAGCTCTTGCTTTCATCTGTCTGGTGGCAAATTTAGGCTGTACCTGAAAGCTTTTTTTATTTTGGTAGAAATCATGGCTTTTTTTTTTTTAATTAAAATAGGGGGTTCTTGGATGCTGCTGCCTTGGTGGAATGCCATTTCTTTTTCAGGGTGTGCCCTGGTTGCAGCAGGCTGCTGCTTTTTCTGTGTTTTTTTTTTTTTTTTGTGTGTGTGTGTGTCTTTCTTGTGGGGATGATTATATTGGTCTCCAGAACACCCAGGGCATTTGCTCCTGTAGTCTTTTTCCTGGTCCTCTGTCGTGGTGACTCTGCCCTCTCCCAGCCTTGTGACTTGGTGTCTGTCTGTCTGTTATGGTATGGCCTGACCTGCATTTATGCCCCGCCACACCTTAGGTTCTGCTCAGAGCACCCAAGGTACTGTCTTTCTCAAGTTTGAATTAATAATTAATATAAAAAGCTTGAAAAAAAAATCTGAATTTTGTTACATAGTGTAATAACTGTTTGTAGATACTGTTCTGAGATGTAGGAATCTATTGGTGATATAAGAGGTTTTGTCTGTAAATAATCAGCTTAGAGTCAAAATGATTTTAATAAAGAGAATTCTTACACAATAATTCAATAAATTTTAATATACAACCTCTGTGTCATGCTTGTATTGCATGATGATGCAATTGCTCAGAATGTATTTGCCTCTTCCTAAGTGGAAGCTGTGTACTCCTAAGCACCAGGACCCGCAAGCTGTGCGAGGAGCGAGGCTTTTCCCTCCTCCCTGGGCTGTGTTTCTTCAAGATAACCTTGTGCCACCTTCCACCTGCATCCCTCTGCAGTTTCCAGAGCTCAGATCCCGTCCCTGCCCAAGGGAGGGGGCAGCCTCCCTCCACAGGCACTCACGCTGGGCTGGCACTGGGGCACATGGTGCATGGCAGCTCTGGCTGGGGCCTCTCACTGTGGGTAAGGGTTGCTGAACTGTTGTCACTGTTGTCCACCAGCATGAGGCAGAAGCCAGTGCTCCTAATTTACCAAAACAACTTAATTCTTAAATGAATTTCACTGTTCTTCCCGGACAGCAATCTGGCTCCTGTACCTTCTGTCCTCTTTTTCTTCCCTCCCCTTCCTTTACTAGCAGAGTTTTGTGCAGAGTCTGCTTCTCCCCCTCTTTTAGTCCCTGCTCTCTACTCTGTGCGTTCTTGTTGCCCTTTAAGGGGTCACAAACTACTTGTCCCCTGCATGCTGCCCTGCAGGGCTCAGCACCCAGCCTGGCGCAGCCTCTGCCCCCTCCCTTGGTATTTTTAGTGCGGGGAAGGCAGGTGAGAGCAGAGGGGCACAGGCAGGGGGAGAGCCGCTCTGGGAGGCCCTGGCCTGGGTTTGGCAGCCTGGAGCTGCAGCAGAGCTACTGCAGGCAGGGTTAACCCTTTGCTGCAGGGCTGGGGCCCGCTCTGTGCAGCCTCAGCCAGGAAACCCGAGCTGTGCGAGCCCAGGGCCCCAGTGAGGGGGAGGCCAGGCCATGCCCGGCTCCGGTGTGAGGCTGCAGCTTGTGGCAGTGGGGGGGAAAAAAATGTGATTCTTGCTGTGTGTGGCCTTTTCCTCCCCAGTGTTGCAGGGTGCTGGGATGCTCAGGTCCCCCCAGGGCTGCAGGGAAGATAGCACTGTGCTTGCTCTCCAAGAGGAAGGAACAGGGGAAGTGTGGGCTCTGTGGTCACCAGCACCATGCTGTGATGGTGTTTGACTGTGTGCAGGCACTGCTGAGGGGCTGATGTTCCTCAGGTCCCGCACTGTGGCACTCGGATTGGTCTGGGAGCGGGGATGGCTCTGCCAGGCAGGAGATGGTGCCACAGGGGCAAGTCCTGCTGACACACTGCTGGGAGCAGGGGAAGAGTCGGGCAGCCCCATGGTTTCTGGGTCTGGAGAAGGCAGAGCAGAGGGGGAGGACTTCTGTGTTTCCATCTCAGTAGAGCTGTGAATCTCCCGCTATAAATAGTTGCTGTGGAGACTGTGAATCTACTGCAGGCTGACAGGCCTGCTGCCAGGGAGGCTGGGAGAGGCCAGCAGTAAAGTGAATCCACTGCAGCTGTCTGAGGTCTCCTGCTCTCCCCAAAGCCAAGGTTGTTCCCAGAAGTGGTGCTGTGATCTGATACCCTGCCCCACTCCTCACCACGTCCATCCAGTGATGCAGAAGTTTGGTGGGCTCAAGGACGTCCCTCCTGGGGCAGTGCAGACTGAAATCAGAGCAGGACCAGCTGGTATCTCACTTTGGGGAGCTCCAGAACGAGCCAGATGACAAAGGGAATGGCGAGTCCTGCCCATGAGCTGCTGCATGGTGAGTCTGTGCTGGGCCCTGGGGCTCAGAGCCCCCCGGGGCCACCTGTGTGCTGTGTGCTGTGACTTGCAGGGGTGCTGTGCTCAGCAAGGGCTTGTAGGTCTATGGTGGTGCAGAAGCTGAAAGCGTGGATTGCTCTGGTGAGTTCTGCCACTCCAAAGGTCCAGGTGTCATAAGGTGTGACTGGTGTTGGGCAGCTCTCCAGGCAGGTTGGTTGGAGGGGTCCAGGGCAGACGTGAAGCCTTGCTCTTTGTCCATGGCTCTCACAAACCAGGCAGGAGCAGTTCTTGGGCTGAAGTTCTCTGAGCTAGTCCAGGCCCAGCAATTCAGTGGGTTCTGCACAAAATAGTTGAAATTACAAAAGCAAAATAAGTTGTATTTAATGTGAAAGTGTCAAGAAATGAAGGATTAAAAGCGCCAATTGTCCTTTATCACAAAGCTTAGAAAAGTGCATTTCACTTTCCCGTACCAAGTTGCATAGCAACACTCTTCATCTTTTGCCAGTGCTTCCATCCAGAGAGGGTGGATGGAGGTAAAGTTTGCATGCCTAAGGATAGACTTGTCTTGCCTCTGCAGCAACAAGGCCACCAGAGCCCAGTGAATTGCCCAAAAGTTCTGTCAGCCCTAGACCTAGGATGAGTCTTACATTTTGGGTCTGCCTCTGAGTTCTATTTTCTCACTGAAGTCTCCTATCACCAGAACACACCACCAAGGGAAGAAGCTGTTGAACTCCCATCTCCACACACTCATGAGTTTTCCTTTGCCAGGTGAATGGTAAGCCACATAATTAAAGCTTGCTTGCTCTCAGCTCAGGCCCTGCTGTCCTCATGGTGTGAGTGAAGAAGGCTCAGGCAGATGCTGGTGCTGCAGGCGTGTGTGAGGGTACTGATAAGCTTAGTCTGTGCACAAATAAGATTTTGATTTCATTTCTGTTTCATAGGTAAGATGTCAGTGAGTCTTTGCTGTAAAGAGTGGCCATGTAGACATGCAGCATCTGGGAGGTTTATACCTAAAGAGACTGATTCTGAACAGTGTAAATGCAAGGGTTAGAGGTATAGAAATGTGAGGAGGGGGAGGCATTTTGAGCTCCTTTCAGGAGCTCCTTTCTGTGCAGGCTTGGGTGAATAGAATAATGGCAGCTCTGGCACTTTGAGTCTTCCCTGACAGGATGAAAGCCTTGAGCCCAGTCTGACCCTTAACTAGAACTGTGTTGGGAGCTTGGTGGTGCCCAAAGGCAGGCTGTGCCTCTGGCTGCTGTGCTGGGAGAAAGACATCAGCATGTAGAAAGAAACTTGAATGTTTTGAGGAAGTAAAAATGTTGAGTCAAAACAGGTGCTCTGTCTCAGCACTTGGAAGATACTGTTCCAGAACAACTCCCTGCCACCAGCACTGCCAGCCCTCTATGACTATTTCTGAAAATCCTCTGGTTCAGATGAGTTCTTAGCTTTAGTGACCTGATTTGGAGGATTTAAAGTTCAATATTTCTACCTGTGCTAATGGTTTATGGGCATTACCATCACCTGTCTTGAGCTCTGACCAGTGTGTGTTAGCCTGAAGCTTCAGCTGTACAGCAAGTGACATTTCCAAATTATGAAAGGCTGGGTTGGGAGTGCCCCAGCTACTGTGGCTTAAATCTGTATTTCATCAGCAACAAAGGCTCTGGGCTGCTATTTCAGGTGACCAGTACTGAAACCAGTCCTACACCAGTGCTGCAGCACTGGGGGACAGCAGGTGGATCAGTCTGTCTGTGCTGTCTTGGTGTTTATGCCTTGGGCTGTCATAGTAACAAACCCCAGGAGCAGCCCCTTGCCAGGATGTCCTGTGGCCTTGCTGGGATGTCACAGGATGGTCAGTGATAAACCCGTGCTCCAGCCCCAGGGCTGGACTACAGGCAGAATAGCAGCACTGTAATGCTTAGAATGCAAGTTCTGTTTCACACCCCTCTGGAGCAGGAGCCTTCTTCTGCCAGCCAAAGCCCAAATTCCCTCCTCAGCCAGGATGGGGATAGGGAGGGGGTGCTTTCCCTGGCTGTGGGAGGGGATCCCACAGACCCCGCTAAGCCCCTGAAAATACACACTAGGAAACCTGAGACTCCCACCTGGCCCTGGCCTGGGACCAGCCTGCCAGCTTTCCTCTTCTGAACTCTTAAAATAATCCCTGTCTCCCTGAAGTGCCAAAAGTGTTTGTAACAGCCTGACTTCAAGAGCTGCTGGAGGGAATGGGCAGGAAGGGGCTGAGGGCACAGCAGGGGTATGGCCACCCTGCAGCTCTCCAGCTCTCTTGAAAGGAGTAAAGTGCTGAAGATCCCACACCCGTGTCCCACTGCCTCCATCCCCTCATGCCAGGATCTGCCGTGTTCCAGGGCCATGGAGGAGCAGGTGCAGCAGGCGATGCCATCAGCCCAGCACACAGGTCAGTCCTTGGGCATGAGGCTCCAGAGATGAGATCATGCCAGGCTCTTCCCAGGCTAGAGGAGGCCACTGGGACCTGTCAGGCTGTCCTCAGCTGCTCATGCAGTCTAAGAGCATTTAGAGATGTCACTAATAGCTCTTGGTGATGGTTTTCCACAGGAGGCAGCCCCCCAGTGCAGGAGGGAGAGGTGTTCAACACGCGATACCAGGTGCTGCACAAGCTGGGATGCGGCGCCTTTGCCACTGTCTGGCTGTGCCAGGACATGAGGTGAGGGGCTGAGTGCCATCCAGGGAGGTGGGAAGGGGTGGCTGATGTCCTGGGCAGGGCTGGCTCCTCTTGCAGAAACAGCAGAGCACAGCCTGGGAGCATGCCAGGCATCCCTGAACGCAGGGAAAACCTGACAGCAAGATCAGTGGGGTGCAACGAGCAGAGCTGGTCTCCAGAAATCAAAGCATGTAAATGAAGTGGGATCAGCCCTTGCTCTTAATTTTCTTCTCTCGTTTTCTTTTCTCATGCAGTATCCATGTTCTTTTTCTCTCCAGTCCCTTGCTGGTCCTTGGGGCAGTTGTGCTGCCAGATGCCAGCGGGAGGGATGCCCACGGGCCTGGCATGCTGTAGACTGAGGCCAAGAGTGCCTGCAGAAGGGCAGCACCTTCCCTGGGGAGCCCAGGGCAGGCTGACTGGGAGAAAGGGAAGTGCTGTTGGTCAGGGCCACTGGCATGCACTGGCTGACAGCTGTGGTTCATTTCCCAGGAGGAAGAAGCAGGTGGCTGTGAAGGTTCTGAAAAGCAGGGAAGGCTTTGCTGAGACTGCCCAGGATGAGGTTGCTTTCCTCCGCTGTGTAAGTGTATTCTGTGGGTCTGTGCTTTGCTCCAGTGAATGGCCACTGAGTTCAGGTTTGAGTATCAGCCTCTGCCTCCAGGTCTCAGTCCAAGGAGCTAGGGGGGAAATAGGAAAAAAAATGAAAGCTAGGGAATTCATAGAAATCACCCTGGTTCAGCATTGGCCTCTGAAACAGGCATCTTCTCCTTCCTCCATCATACTGGGACATGTTGGCTCTATCCCACTTGCCTTGTAAGCCCATTTCTTTTAGCTGAGACTGAAATCCAGCAAAAAGGAGGAATCTGCTGAATGATTAGGTGGATAATCAACAGAAGGTGGTAATGTTCTTAAGCAGGAGATGGGAGTATGTCTGCTGTACCTGTGTCATTCACAGAGGAACATCACTCAGAGGACATTGCTGTATCACAACACTGATACTGAAGTAAAAGGAAATATCTGAAATAGAAAAAAATATGATGTACCAAAATACAATAAACATCTGAAGTCAGAAAGCTTCTTCTGGCCTCTGCTAATGGAGGTGGTAATTAGGTGCCTGTATCTGGGTTGTAGCAAGTTGCCTTGAAGTTGGATTGAACTGCTAGTTCTAGAAAGCTTGTGGTTACAATTCTTCAAGTCTGCTCAAATACGAAATTACATCAGCTTCAGATGCGTAGAAGGTATTAAATTCTGCATTTTTAATTACTGTGTGGCCTTTCTCCAACAGGTTTGAGGAAGGTTTAGTTAACACCTGTAAATCTGTAGGCCCTATCTAAAGGGAGATGAGCCAGATGCAGTGATGCAAGAGGAAGTACCAAGTGGCACTAATTTAATGTAATCAGAGGGCTGCTTTTCTGCACATCAGCACAACCCTGTGTAGAGAGTGAGCCTTGCCCTTGATTTATTATTAATTCTGAGAGACATGCCTGCCCATTCAGCACCAGCACACAGCTGGTTCCCACCAGCACTGGGGGGGTTAGTGCCTGCAGAGCTGCAAAGACAGATGATCTGGTCTCTGCTTCCAGGGCTGGTCCCTTCTGTTGTGCCAGAACAAACCTTCTGGCACTGGTGCAGGTGGATCCGGCATCTGAAAAATGAGCCAAACCAAACCCCTGGAAGTTGTGGCTGTGAAGAGAGAAAAAACCAGCATGAATTGCTGTACCAGGATAAATGCTCTGGGAGAGCAATCCCCCGTGCTCCTTGTCACACAGGTGTGTGATGCTGGGGGTGCTGTAGCACCTTTGCCTGGAGGTTCCCTCAACACAGTACCCTGGACCAACAGCACATGTCCAGGTGGGTGTTGAGCTGACCACAGGGTGCTGCTCCCACTGAATGCTCCCCTTGGCTGTTGCAGTTTCCAGCTGCAGATTTCTTGGGCCAAGGATGATACTTGCAGGGGAGGCAGGAATTCTGGGCAGGAATTCTCAGTGGATTTACCTTGAACCCTCGCAAGCCCCTGTGAGATTCAGTACCCCCAGCCCTCTGTAACAAGAACTGTCCCCAGTTACCCATGTGCTGTGTGAAGAACCAGCTCTGCTTTGTTTTTGCACCTACTACACGCTGGGTTTGAAGACTCCTGGCTCTAGTACAAAAGATGTGTTCACCCCTCCACCACCCCTCTGTATCCCATAGATCACTGCAGTACTTGCCCACAGCCAACCCCTTCCCAGCACAAATAAGCCCCCTTCACTGGGTTCTTCCAGATGTGGAAGCTGCTCTCTACCCTGATAAGACAAGAAGCATTCGAGTGGCCAAAGACAGCCACAGTCTCTGCCTCTCTGCCGCCCCTTGAGGGAATTGCTGGAGGGCTGGTGTGAGGCAAAGGAAATGGACAGACATTGATGCTGGGAGTGGGGAGCTGTCTTCTTGGGGGAATCCCCCTTCCAGCACAAACAGGAGCACTTTCTGGGTCTGCCTGGAGAGAATAAGCAGCAGGAAATGTGCTAGATAATAGCAGCAGGATTGGTGTGAGTTGTTTTGACACCGTGAGTGTGATGGTCCCACCTAGTCAAGAGCAAGACAAAACATACAGAAACTCATTCCTGGTTTTCCTGATGTTTTCATGGGATTTGTCATGAAGGGCCAACACGCAGAAGAGAAAGTCTGTCAGACAGGATAAAGCAGGTGCAAGGTGTCCTTGTGCATATATACATCTCTAACTGCAGCTTTCTTGGAATCCTCCCCCTCAGGTAAGCTGCATGAAGAGGAAGGACCTGGCAGGAAAAAACATCGTCTGTTTGTTAGACGACTTCAGAATGATTGGAGAGAATGGTTTCCATATCCTTCTGTGGAGAAGGCTTTTCTGGGCCAGCAAAGCCTGGGCTTGCCTGGGAGAGCCACAGGATGGTGGGTCCTGGGCCCTGTGCTGCCATGAGGAGGATGAGCAGGGCTGTGGCTGGACCAGGGCACGTGGGCATGGCTGGAGGGGAGAGGTGGAATGAGGAGGTCATCAGTTGCTTTGGAGAAAGGCAAAGGGTTGGTGGTGACACCTTTCCCTGTTAGTGAATCCCTAACTGTTTCCCACATGCATGCCTGGTATTTGAGTTGCTGGGTCCTTCCATTCGATGTCTGATGGGAAACTACACAGCCCAGGGACTGCCCATGCCTTTTGTGAAAAAGTCTTTACAGCAGGTGAGAACTTAGCTGCACTCAGGCAAGGGCACCAAGGGGCTGTACACTGCAGGACATGCCTGAGTCTTCCTGCCAAGGGGAAGGGCTTGGGTGTCACTGTCTAAGCCTGCAGCCTCCTCAGGTTTGGGAAAGAGTCAGGGCTACAAAGTGCCAACAGCCTGCAGGTGTACACCAGGGAGTCAGGGCTGGCACTTCTGGTCCCATCAGCTCAGTAATCATTGGGTTCTCTGCTGCTTGTAGAATAGCAGGGGACAAACAGCCTGCCATAGTTCTACTTCTTGTGGGCAAACCATCTCTGCCCTCCTGCTGCCCTGAGAAGTCCTGTCTGGCAGTAATGCCAGACTGCTGGCATTTGCCTTGGCATCCAGCCATGGGCAGCACTGCCAGCTCCAGCAGCTTTCTGCATGGTACCACTGAAGGCTGCTCAAGGTCTGCCTCCCATCTTTACATGAATTTTGAAAGTGCTGCTTTGGTCAGCTGGTTCTCTCTCCATGTTGAGGTTTCCCTGTGCAGAGCCGACTTTTCCTTCATTCCCCTGTAAGGATGTGTTGTGCTTATTTAAAAGATGGTGAAAACTGAATTTCTGCAGGGCTGTCTCTGCTTAAGGAATGGGAAACCTGAGTGAGGCCTCAAAATAGTTAAAATTACTTTTTGCCTCTCATGCTGAGATTTATCAGAAGTCTGCACACTTGCCAAGATGAAGATTTGCTACCCTGATTCCTGTGCCCTTCTAGGGATACTAAGAAAGAAAATTGCTTCCTTCTTCATCCTATTTTCTGTAGTAGCCTCTCCTTTCTCTTAAGAAGCTTCACTAACACCTGAATATGTTACATAAAAATGTGGTGGCATTACCTCTGTGCTCCATTTCACACTCAGGCTTTTGCTTGATACATTATCTGCTTTAATTGTAAAATCTCAGATCTGGTTTCCCCCTTCAGATCAGCACTGGGGCAGTATTTACTTCTGATTCATTCCAGTTTAGTTATTTAAATCTTTCCCCACGTTTCACAGTTACCATTTAAGGCTGATATTTCCCTGTGGCTGGTGTTCATCCCAGAATAGAATTTGATAATACAGAGAATATTTACCAGTCCTTTATGACTGACCAGAGTGTTAAAAAACAAACCTAAATCTCCCCATATCCTTTTCTCTGTTATTGATCTCTGATAGTGACTGTTCATCTCTGGTAGGTGTTATCTCTCCCCTGTGACAGGCCAGGCTCTCCCTGCTGCATCACCAGCTGTTCTTTCCCTACATGACTCTCCTGCAGGGACCTGAACTCAACTCATGGTCTCTCTCTCTCCTGTCTGTGTTATCCTGTGTCATTTTCTTTCCTTGTATGGTGGGACACCCTCCCATGCCATGTCACTGTCATTCAAATGGAAGCTGGGGGCTGGTTGTAATCAATGGGAAGGCACAGGACACAACAGCCATACAAAAACGTTTTCTTCAGAAGAAAATTCAGCTTTGTAATCATAATGCCTCCTCACAGCCCCATCCTCTTCCCACCTCCCTGGGCTTGCCTATCCATGCTAGTATCTGTGGATTCTCACGCTGCCTTTTGCTGTGTGCCACCCCAAACAGCCCTTTCCCCACTGGGCTGTCCAGGCCTCCACGTGCCCCTGGGGCTCTGCTGCCGTGGGGCAATGAAACCCTTGTGCCTGCTCCCATAGGCCACCCAACAGGAAACCATTCCTTGCTGATAGTCACCATCAGTGCCCAGACTGCCCCTGACTTGCACTCCTGCCGTGCCTGCCCGCTCTGGCAGCTGCTGGGGCAGGAGAGGGTGGTGGGGACCCTCTCAGGGCTGGTGTGACAGTGCTGCCTCATTGCCCAGGTGCTGGCAGGGCTGCATTTCCTGCACAAGTGCTGCCGCATCATCCATGCAGACATCAAACCTGAGAACATCCTGCTGTATGGATGCAGCAAAAGGCTCCAAAGGCTTCTCATGGATCCACTCGACAGCGACCAGGGAACAGAACTGAGGCCAAAGGGAGCAGGTGAGCACTCCAGGGCTTTTTTAAAAAGAAAACAGACCTAAGTGTTTATTGTCAGGAGAGAAATGAGAGGCAGCAGGTACAGATACCTTAGGAAATGTTCACATCTCCTGCAACAGCCAGTACAAAACATTACAGCCAGTATAAAACATTACAGCCAATTTATGCTGATGAAGGGCCTCTCCTTTCTCGGCTTAAGACAAACACCAGGCTGGGCTCAAGGCACCTACAGAAATGTGGTTTTGTGTGGCAGGTGGGTTTGTGTGAAAGACAACTACAGGTATCTGTTTGCAGCCCCACCATGACCTCCGAGCTCGCTCTCAAGGCTTTAGGTACAGGACAGTTCCACATGTCTGATGTTTTCAGCTCCTGGAAGGTTTACATACAAAATGGCTTGATCAGAAAGCTGTATGATCCTGCTCTTTACTTCCCTAATTTCTGAGGTTTGTGGGAGACTTGTATGTGCTGCTAATCTTCAAGGCCTTCTGAGACATAATTTATTTGCACAGAATGGTGTGAATATTGAATAAGATGTAGGGCTGGAGAGTTTCTCAAGAGATTATCTTATCTCCCAGCAATGAGACCTTTCATATTATCCTTGCACTGTGTTCTCCTGTGAGCATTTCTCCCATGACAGTGTTGTTATGTCTCTCAAACACTGGGGCAATCAGGGAATGCTTAACTAGTGACCAAGTCTTTTGCTTGAAGCAGAAAAGCACAATATTAAGCATAGGCTGACAGCTCACTGTAAAGCACTAAACCAGGAATTACCTTTTTCTGGGATCATATGGAAGCATAACCTCCATGTTGCTTGCCAAGCAAGTTGTATCCAAGGTCTGTGACATCCAAGGTTGATGAAGGCTGAGGAGAAATTACAGATGTTTTAGTTCTGACTGGTGTTGTCCTCTTGTCCT
Organism: Polioptila caerulea; assembly: GCA_013397295.1. Taxonomy (NCBI): domain Eukaryota; kingdom Metazoa; phylum Chordata; class Aves; order Passeriformes; family Certhiidae; genus Polioptila; species Polioptila caerulea. The sequence goes on from VYXF01000186.1 coordinate 646,733, forward strand.
CTGGGTCCATAGTAATTTAACCTTGGTATTAGAGGAACCTGGCAGTAGGACGGGAACCTATGGTCACACTGTTCCACTCCAAGCTACTGTTCTCCCAAACATTCTCTTATGTTTTTACTGGATACCAGGTCTTCCTTTTGTGTTCCTTCAAAAAAGAGGGATGGCATTTGATTTATGATAAAAAGTATTTAGGACCTTTTAGGCCGAGAAGCTTGAAGGGAAGGCAGACATACCTCGCCTGTGCTAAGTAGTACCTGCTGATTCAGAAAGATCTGATTTCTCTTTGTCCTTTCCATCTAGGAGGTGATCTTGGCAATCAGTTGGAAGAATCTGACTTAATGAGCATAGAGGTGAAAATTGCAGATCTAGGAAGCGCATGCTGGACAGTGAGTCTGCTCCGAGTCTCAATCCCATGATGGTGTAGGATGCTGTGTGCTTCTTTCCATCCCACACTGTCTGTCTGTCTGTCCCTTTACACGTGGACAGCTGTTTCAGAGATGCTGATATTGGGGAGTGTTATCTTTGGCACTCTCAGCTCCAAGCTGCGTACAGTCTTCCTGAGGCACTGTCAGCTTTGGATGTTTTTCCAGCTTGCAGTTAGTACCTACAATTAGAAATTTAAAACTATGGTCAGTGTGAAAGGGTGGGAGGTAGACTCCCACTGGTGTCAGTGGGGCCAGGAGCCATGTCCTGCGCAGAGCTGAGAACACACATTCGTTTGTGTCCCCAGTGTCACTGTGTCACTGCACAAGAAGCTTGTGACCACCAGCATTGCTGTGACTTGTTTAGGAACATCAGCCATAGGGAGTTTGTTTTTGTTTCTGTTTCAGTACAAGCCTTTTTCCAAGGAGATCCAGACCCAGCCATACCGTGCCCTGGAAGTGCTTCTTGGATTAGACTATGGCACTCCTGCGGATATCTGGAGTACAGCCTGCCTGGTAGGATTGAGGACAACACTGTGTGTGTAGGGCAGGTGACAGACATTACCTGGCCAGGGCAGCATGTCCTTACGCCTATCCATGGAAAGAAAGCTTCCTTTCTGAGAAGGCAAAAGGGGCTGTTGGCACTCATTTGCTTTAGGGCAAAAGTCTGCTGCTGGTACAACCCACCCCTAATTTAGTTTAAGCTCTAGGGCAATTCACACTCCATGTAGATTAGCTCGGGACACTTGTCTGCATCAGGCACATGCTGCTTTCCATCCAGAGCTAAAGGGGCTGTTTCACTGTGATACAGATCAAGCCAGTGTATTTCCACATTTTAGGATCAGTTTTGTGTGATAAAGAGGGCAATTGGTACTATCAGTTAGTGGGCAAGGAAAACTCCAAGACAATTAGTGAATTAACAGTGCTACTCCATTTCTAGGCATTTGAAATGGCAACTGGGGAGCGTCTATTTGATCCTCAACCTGGGAAATACTTCTCCAGAGATGATGGTAAGACTCCATGAGTTTTATTCATTTCACTGAGAGAAGTGTCACAGTCTGTATCTAAATTTGTCTTCCCTCCCTCCATCTAGATCATGTTGCTCGTATTATTGAACTCTTGGGAAGAATTCCTCCTCAAATTGTTTTCTCATGGAACAAGTCAACAAAGTTTTTCAGCAGGCCAGGTAAGAACTGGCATAAGGAAGTTTCTTTTAAAAATAATCAGATCTCTGACACACTCCTACTCAGCTCATGCTGAACTCCCCCAAAAGTTACTCACACAATGCAGGCTACAAGAAGGGATGGAACACAAATGGAAATTTCATAAAGAGCAGTAACACTCCCTGCCCTGCCTATCTTTGCAATCCATGAGCATTCCAGGGATGAATGCAAAATCCTGAAAAATGGCCATAGCAAACACCCAACAGGGAAAGCATTTCCATTCTTTCTCCTTTGGATTTGGAGAAAATGGAAATACAGACAGGAAACAGCTCCATGCCAGGAAGGCTGAAGAGTGTGTAACTGGCTGGGTTTCACCCGTTCACCAGCAGAGAACAATGATGACCAGGAATGGGACACTCATATCCTTCCAATGTGGCTGCTATATTTAGTCTTCTGACCCAACTGCAACATCTCTTCTCTTTTATTCTCCCCAGTTCGTTTCCCTTTGACTCATGAATCTTGAAACCCTTCTTTGACCACAAGGCATCACATGACTCCACCCTTCTGCAATTTGGCCTATCATCCTTCTCTGCTTTTCATGCTTCCCAGCCTACCCACAATTCATTCAGTGCTTAGTACCGGTCCCATGCCGGAATTTAACAAGCACTTCCCTACACGTCCACATCCTTTGCTCACACTTATGTCTTCTGTGGTGCTTAAAAGAAATGAGTCAAAACTAGTTCTACATTCACTCTCCCTATGAACCAACCTGGCCTGACCACACGTGCCTAACTTGAATTACTGTATTTACACCATGCACTACCCAGGACAAGGGTTGCTTCTCGCTCAGTCATAGACTCTGCTGGGCCCCACAGAGCTGGCTGGCACATAACAAATTCAACAAGAGTGTCTTGCGAGCTCTGACACCGAAATAGCAGGATGCATCTGGGTGCCTGTGGGCAGGCACAGGGTACAAGCAGCAATGGCTCTGGCACGGTTATTCTGGGAACACTTTGTACACTCTTGGCACGTTTTCAGGTAAGGAAGGCACTCAGAAACAGGGATACTCCAAGCACTAGCTTGAAAAGGTGGTTCCCGAAAAGCACCCGAGAGCCAAACCTGCAAGGGGGCAGCGCAGGCGGAACTTACAAAGATAATTCCAAGAAGGCATAGATCTCTCAGGATGCTTTGGGTTCATTCATAGCGAGGCGCGGCAGCACCAGCGGTGCAGGTGTGACTGAGGCGCTGTGCCCACGCTGTTTCTGCCAGGCGCGCTCCTGCGGCTCTCCCGGCTCTTTCCCCGTACCCTCCCCGGCATCCTGGCGGACCGGCACGGCTGGACACCGCGGGAGGCGACCGCCTTCGCCGCCTTCCTGCTGCCCGCGCTGCACTACGCGCCCGAGCGCCGCGCCAGCGCCGCGCAGAGCCTGCGGCACGCCTGGATCGCCGCGCCGTGACCCGGCCCGGCTGTCCCCGCCTCGCAGCGACCGCACCGCCCTCCCGCGGGGGCGGCGGGGCCGGGCCGGCTGCCGCGGTGGGAGCGGTGCCCGCCCCCAACCC
>VYXF01000186.1:653224-719863 GCA_013397295.1 Polioptila caerulea
GACTGCAAACGTTTTTTTTTTTTTTTTTTTTTTTTTTTTTTTTTTAAGGAAGAATGAGTGCCTTTCTTATCTGCTTAACTAACCATTTGGCACTGGCCCCTGTCTGTATGATATTGTGCTGTCGAGTTGGAGCTATCAGCATATTCCAGTGTGTTTGTTAGAGATGAAACTGTTAGTTGAGGTATGCAGCATGGGAATACATTAGCATTAGAAAACACTGCCATCTTTGTAAACTAACACCTATCATGGGGAGCCCCTTGCCCTGGCCTGAGTTACCCAACTCAGAATTACTATGAGCTTGAAGCAAAAAATTCCAGGACCAGAATTATGTGAGAGAGATTAAAATACGCCCTTACATCCGCTTGACTGGCAGCAGTCATGTGGTAGGTGCCAAACTCTGAGCAGCTTTTATGTTTGAGGATCTGTAGCACCCAAATTGCCTCACAAGGTGGGGTGAGCAACTTTTAACCCCCTAAAACACATCAGTCTCTGGGGCTGGAGGTGTCATCTGCTGCCTAACCTGGAGTGACATGACACCAGTACTGAACTCTGAATTTTGTGAGGATGAAAACCGCTCCTTGTTTTAATGAAATACAGAAAGGGATCTTCATGGCCCCTTAGTCTTTGTTTACAGTCCCTCTGTAGGTTGTTTACAGTCTCTCTGTAGGTTATAATGGGGAATTGGTCCATTGCCTCACATTCTGTTGGATAACTGGCACTGCTTTGACAAGGCCCTGGCTCTTCATTTTACTGTCAAATCCCAAGTGACCTGAAAGTAATATTCCTTAGCTAATGTTGTCTGATATTTCCCTACTGCAAGGTGGAGTGATGAAATCCTGTGTACATTTAAATCACTTTTTAGAGAGAGCTTCAGTTACCGTGAGATTTTATTTTAAAACTAATAGGTCAAAGTTGAAGAAAGAGAGGAAAAGGATGGCATTGAACTGGAATCTCACAACATGTGAAAGTTATGCTCTTTTTTTTTTTTTTTTTCCTGGAGGGAGAAAACTCAATCAGCAATCATTGATTTAAATTTTCCAGATGTTCCTTGAAGTAAAAAAAAACAAAAACATTTTAAATTCGAAGTTCCAGGTGCAAAGTGTGCAAGAGAGAACTACATGTTTGATGTCCTAAATATGTAATTAATTCATCTATCCAGTCTATGCTTACTCCCATTTTGGTTGATCAGACTTTGACAAACTTGTGTTGAATGATGTGATGAGATAAAAATGTTTCTATCTATTCTGGCAATATTAAAACAAACATAATGACTGTTCAGAGGTTTGAAAATTCAAAAATCATTGTTCTCATGACATTATTGCTGTATTACAAAAGCACATTTGTGTTTTTACTCTGGTGCTGCTTGTGTGTGTAACTCTGAAATTTTGCCAATGAAATGCTGTCTTGTGTGCAGTGTATGAGAAAGATTGCAATAGGCAAAGTGTTCTTTATGTGTACAAGATGTAGTAGCAGTGCTTGAGTTGAAATGTTCAACATGCTTAAGTGTATAGCGTGTGAGCTGTTAAATCTCAGTTGCCCCTATGAAACTTAAGCTGCTGTTTGATTTTAAAATAAAAATTTTGTTGTGTTTTACTCGTCTATTTAGTTTTTTTTTCCTCTCTTCCAAATTAAAAGAAAAATAGCTATGGGTATTACAGCTGTTACAGATTCTACAGCCAGTCTTTGGCTCCCATGACCGACTTGTGGCAAGAGTTAGTGCACAGTAAGTTTGCACTTGCATTGTTAGGGACGGGTTTGTATAAATCTGGCTTAACCTAAACCTTTTGCTTATTTTGATCATGGAAAAAGCCCCAGACCATAACGCAGCAAGAGTTCAGCATTTTGAAACTGTGGAAGCTGAGATTTTTTTTTTCCACTTTTTCCTTTTAATTTCTTACTGAAGTTGCTTGGGGGATCTTGGTTAGGGTTTTTTGGGTTTTTTTTTTTTTTCCAATGATTTTCNTTACAGCTGTTACAGATTCTACAGCCAGTCTTTGGCTCCCATGACCGACTTGTGGCAAGAGTTAGTGCACAGTAAGTTTGCACTTGCATTGTTAGGGACGGGTTTGTATAAATCTGGCTTAACCTAAACCTTTTGCTTATTTTGATCATGGAAAAAGCCCCAGACCATAACGCAGCAAGAGTTCAGCATTTTGAAACTGTGGAAGCTGAGATTTTTTTTTTTCCACTTTTTCCTTTTAATTTCTTACTGAAGTTGCTTGGGGGATCTTGGTTAGGGTTTTTTGGGTTTTTTTTTTTTTTCCACAGGATTTGCTATTTTGGTGGCAATTTTCCAGTATTCCTGTAGCAAATCAGCCGAGCTGCAGCCCCTGTCCCTGCTGAGCAGGGAGAATGTGCAGTGCTCCAGGCCTCCCTGCTGAGCTCACGCAGGGGTGGGACTTGCTAAGCTGCTGAAATCGCAGCTAATGCCCACTGAGCATGCTGAGAAACAGTTTTTCAACTGCTCCTAGTTTAATTTTTTTTTTTTTTTCTATAATTAGCAAAGATGCTCTTTGTCTTGAAGGATGATCTACAGGACAAAATCAGGAGGTTCTGGTTCATCGTCCCCCTTCCCCCCACCCGAGGCAGTGGTGAAGTAGTATTTTCCTGCAACAAAAATAGCTAAAGGGATTTTTCCCTCACTTCAACCAATGAGTCTGAACTTGAAAAGCCGTGGCCCAAAAAAAGAAATCTTCAGAAAATAATAATCATTAAGCTGGTTTTTGTTGCCACAAGTCCTGTACGAGCATCAGTATGGTTGTTTAAACTGTAAATCTGCATCATTCTGATCTTTAAATCTAACTGGAATGCTGAAACAAGTAACTATATTTTAAATAATATATTTGAGAAAGAAAGTATTTCTTGGTGAATTTTATTTTCCTCCTGCCAAACATGCGCAAACCCCAATTATTTTAATGAGCAACATGGGAAATATTCAGCAAAGTGTACTGATGTACTCAGACTTAAAGGTGGAAAAATGTGGGAGGATTTGTCAGCAGCTTGAGTGGTAAGCTTTTAGTGAGCGGGAGAAGTAATTTCTTTTGTGGTCAGGAATCTAATAGTCTCACATTCACCAAACATGAAGAAAAAAGAGGGGAAGAGAGAAGGAACGTAGATGAGTGGCATTGAGAAATTGTCAGGAATTTGACTTTTAGAGTGAAGTTCAGAAATGATCTGTTGTTTATGCTAAAGTGTAATCCTTATAAACTTGATAACGTAGACAGGTCTTGCATTCCACCCTGAGGGTCACAGAAGGGCTAAGTTTAGCAAGGGGGAGGTATCCCAAACACTCAGATCTATCTAGTTTTCAAGGCAGCTAACTTTACTGTTTTCATCCTGTTCTAAACAAGCCTCATTGTGGAGTTTTTGCTTTTGTTTTTTCACTTACAAGCAGCTGTTTGAGGCAAAATGTGAGTTAGCTTTAAAACCAAAATGCCCTAAAATATTTTTAAGTAATTTCATAGTAGAAAGGTCACGGTGCTTTTGATGTGTTCATATTTAGAGCATGATTACAATTGCAATCATATACATTGACAAGAAGATATTGTCTGGATTTGGTAGCTGCTCATTTAGTGACTCAAGCCTATTCCTGTTGTCCTCACAGAACTCATACCAGGGTTTTCTTCTGCAGCCTTGCTGATTTCAAGACAAAATGTTTTCAGTGACCCTGCCAGCAACCTGGAAAACAGTTAGAAGTTCTTTCTGATACTTTCTTTTTTGACTTTAAAGCAAGCAGTTTGAAATGCAACTTGTTGATAGGGAAGGCTTGTGGGACCCTGCCACCAAACATTTTAACAGAACATGCCTGCTGCCACTGATTCAGTAAAGGAAAAAAAAAGAAAAAAAGAGGATGCAGCTTGGAGTTTTAGTTCATTGGCATCAGATTATGTGGCCTCTTGGTTTTGCATGACTTTGAATCATGAAAATAAGTGGCAGAGAATTTTTGAGGATTATGTTGATGGTCATATTTGGATAAGGAAGCCCACATAAGACATATTGCTCACCCTGTAAGGACAGAAAGTCGCTTCCTGCTTCTGGGAGCAGAATATGGGAGGTGCAGAGGTTGTAGCTGGTGGAAGGATGGGCCCAGGAAGACCAAAACTTACCACAGCTCCAGGTAGTGCAGAGACTGGGAACAGAGGCATATTTTTCAGTGTGGTCATGTTTCCCAGCGCTGCCTCTGCCCAAATTACATCTTTCTGGGAACGCTTTAAGTCAGACTTGAGGACTGGAACCCTGCAGGATGCTGGTGTGGAAACTGCTGCCAAGGAGCAGTTCTCAACTGTTTTTATGGGAGAGAGAGGAGGTGAGGACGTATCCTTGCTTGTAGGCAGGAAGGAGTACTCTGGGAAAAGTTTGAGGACGAGTGATTTGGGAAACTGAAGTGCCCTGGGGGTTCAACATGGAGCCCTTTAAATAGCATGCCTCAACCTGAGCTGCACTATCAATTTATAGATACTTAGAAGAGTACACAAGCCTTTTGCATTTGTGTGGCCTTTAACTAAAGACACTAAAACATTATTTGCTGTGTTTCAGTGGCATTGAATTGGAATAACTTATAATGTTAAAAGAGTGCTTTCAGTAATGTGGCTGTAGATTAACTTTTGCTACAGCAAAGATCTGGAAGCTTCCTGTATAAATACATCTAAAGTGAACCTTTGAAGAAAAGGTGACTGCTTAATTGAGTTAAGTAGGCTCTGTTTGACTCTAGAGGAGACTGGCTTGCTGGTTCAAAGTTCTCTTGCAGTTTTATGAACTTAAGGATGTTGGGGTTCAAGATGGCCTGGAAGTTAGAGAACAAGGATACTTGCAGGGTGAAAGTCAGGTTCTGAGCTTGTCACAAACTCGCTTTGTTCTGCAGTTCTTCTAATTTCTACCTCAGGGTTTGCTTGTATATGGAAATTGGTGTGTTAAACTGGAATGAGTGTTTGTGACGCACGGTATATTCATTGTGCAGCTTTGTGCAGGTTTTTGGTGCACAATAGCCTCCCATGGCAGTTCAGGCTGCCAGCCCTGTTCTTCCCAATGTCACTTTTGCCTCTGTTCTGGCCCATGCCTGCCCTAGCAGTGAGCTATTCACGAAGACTACCATTCAGAAAACAAGTGCATTTCATTTTTGAAAGGAAGAGTTTTCTGCTGGCTTCTGCCTGAACTGCTTGACTGTGGGGTCAGGTTAGCACCAGTGCAGGGAGGGATGGAGAGGCTGCACTGAAGCCGTGCCAGCTGAAGTCAGCTTGAAACTATTGCAGAACTGCACCCTGCGAGCGAGGTTACTCCGGGTGAAGTTACACGAGACAGCTGAGCATATCCAACTGCTCTGCTGCTGAATGGGGGAAGTTTTGTTCCCCCTTGCTCTCTCACCCTACGGGGAGTTCTGCCTTTTTTGTTTGCCAGCTCTGGTTCCTGCTGGATTCCTTTTCTGAACTCCTCCAGCTCGCTAACCCAGCAGAAAGCTGTGTTAGGGTTATTTTATGTTTTGGGTTTTGCCGGATTATTTTTTTGCCAAGATAGTGAACTGAACTGGCTCACTGAGAGATTTGTCAGGCATCCAGAGCCCTCACAAAATAAATAGGGGAGAGCATATGGGTGGAAGTGCAGAGGATGTGGTGGGGACCAGAGAAGGGGAACAGGGTCTCCGCCTTTCGGTGCCGCACCCAGCAGCCAGCTCAGGCTGTGCCCTGGAACTCCACTCCTCTGAAAGCAGGGTGAGCCACCATCCACTGCACACTGACAGACCTGTGCCAGTCTGTGAGTTTGTGCCCTTGATCACTTTATTTAGACAAACCCTTAGTTTCCTGCTTGAAAATTGGTGATGTAGTCTTGCCTTCATCTGTTCTTGTTTGTTTGAGAAGCTGGTCAGATGTGAGTTTCAATGTAGGCTTGATCTGTGATGGTGGAGAAGTGTTACAGCCTAAGCTTGGTGCTTAACTGTTTCAAAAGAGCAAAATCTTGTAGGTATACTTTTGCAGAAAGTCAATACAGCTGAAAGCTGAAGTGATGGCTCATTTTGGAAGACGACAAAACGTTAATTAGAATAAAAATATTAATAACCTGTGTAGGTAAATGCACCACACAATGTTTCTTACCTTTTTTTTTTTTCACTTAGGAATTAGTGTTTTGTATTTACTTGCCAGTCATTATGGATAATGAAATACCAAGGTGTGCAGAAAAATTAAAATAACTGAAGATATGTATAAAAAAAAGATCATTCCATGAATTCCATATAACTTCACTGAAAATATATATAGTATAACTGGAACAGCATAAAAATGTAATTCAGCCAAGGCCAGTTGCAGCAGAAACTTCAATCCTATTTCTTTATTATGGAAAACTTGGTTATAGCAAATTTGAAATAAAGCAATTGTCTGTGCAGATCCTGTTGTGTTCTGCTCTGTCTGCTCACTGTGAGCTGAGGCTTTGTCTCATACCTGGTGAGACTACTTGGTCTAACAGAACTTGAGGCAGCATTTTGGCTGTTTGTGTTTGAATAAAGGTATTTAAATGTTAGCATGTCATGACATCTCCAAACACGTATTACTGTGCAAAAAAAATTCATGATGGGTGTGAGCAGTATGTCTCATAAGCAAGAAATCTCATCTGTTGCAAGGGTAATCTTTTATTTAATGAAAACTTTTGCAAATAGCCCCAAATCAATCACTTTGCCATAAGGGAAGCAGAGTGAATGTGCTGTTCTGACTTTTTGCAGTGTGCAGCTGAATGCCCAGGTGAGCACTGGGGTGATGTGTAGGGAGAGCTCTGAGGACTCCATCTGAGTGCTTGTGTCTGCTCCCCGCCCATGCCCCAGGATAAGGACTCAGGGTTGGAACACATCGTTTTTCTGTGGCAGTGGCTGGGCAGGAGGTGGAAAGTTATACTAGGACGTGGCATTTTGGGGTATGCCATCCCAAATGTGTCTCTTTAGATATGTCACTTATCAGTAGGAAGATCTCTGCTGAGGTTAAACCTGTGACTTGTGAGATAAGCAGAGGAAATACCTTAACTCTGCCCTGCAGGGGTACTGTTTGGAGGGGCTGTTTCTTGCATGCTCTGCCTGAGGTGGGAGGCACTTGGATGCCCAAGTCCCAGGCTATGGGTGTATTCTTTTTACACCTGTGGAAATCACCAGTAGTGCTGCTAAGAGTGGTGCTTGTTACCTTTCCAGCTTAGCTCCTGAAACACTTGGAGCATGGGGCGGGTCACTCAGAGTCAAGAAGCTGAGCACAGAAGTGTTTGCACCTGACAACACAGGCTTCATCTCCAGTGGATTCTCTTTGGCCACAGCAGGTTCAAAGTATCCTTTATGAAATGTTCAGGTGCAGAATTTGTAAGAAGATGCAAAACTCACAAACTGGGAAAAGACTTTCCCCAAAAGCTACCATGGAACAACATGAGAGTTGAAATTGATGTGTCACAGTTCCTGTTTCTTGCTCCTGCATTTCTACGTCTTACATGCGCAGACAGCAGTCATAAATTAATAAAGAATAAAGCACTAGCATGTTATAAAAGTGAGACTATGCACTGAAACCTGCATTCATTAGTTAAGCCTCTCTTGGATGCAGCTTGGGACTGTCAGCTCGAAACTGGTCAGCAGAAATTTGTTGAATCACATGTGGAAAGAGGATCTCAGGAAGAATGAAATGGGATGTCGATGTCCAAATGTTGATGTAAGTTCTGTGGTTTTTGCAGAACCGTATGAAACTGTAACCAGGATCCTCTCACTGAAATCCTTTGCTTGAAAAATCCTTTTTGTTTTGTTTTGTTTTGTTTTTTTTTAACCGTCACACAGCAGAGATGGATGAGGAGCAGGCTGTTCTTGTGAGCAAAGTTTGTAGCTTTCTGTTGCTCTTCCAGTGTCAGAGTTGAGGCGTCATTCCTTTTTTCTGAGTAATAGTGAAGAAGTCTGTTCCCATGAGAGTCACTGGGCTGGGGCAATACTTGAAAGGAATTCTAAAATTTTCAGTTTTACATGAAGAGAAGGTTGTGAAGGAGGAAAAAGTGGCCTTGACACATATTTTAAAAATGATGGAAACTTTTTGCTGAAGTTGTTGAGAGAAATATTGCATGAGTTTAAAATGTAGGAATTCATCTTGAACAAAGGGATGTTCTATGAAATTCTGTTAGTACTGAAAAGGTATAATTTAGCTTACGTTAAAATCTCTGCAGTTACACTGATCATGGCTGATTTTTGGAGTCTGACACTTCTCTCCCAGGATGTCTGTGTGAGGCCTTAGCCTTAGCCTGACCAGGAATGAAATGTGTGAAATGGCCAGTGGCTGAAATTTTTTTCAGGCACTTTTTGCCCCCTGAAAGTTTAAGAGGAAATGCTGGCAAGATGATGTGTCCCCACTCCCATTCTGCTTAGAGCTAGATATAGCCCTGGGTTGCACATCTAGAAACACTGTATGTGACATCTCAGGAGTGGTATTTTGATTTTACTGATAAAAATATTAATACACAAAACAGGAATTGCCTCACATAGGATATCTTATGGGCAGTGTGGAGGTACCTGTTTGGTTTGGGGGTTTTTTTGGCTTCTGGTCTAGTGGTGCAAATGGTAGTTTCAGATGTCTCTCTCACCCACACCAGTCATGACCTCTGCCTACATGTCCATGTTCTGTTGTGTTCCTTCTCTGTGTATCTTCAGTTTCTTTCAGTAGAGCTGTCAGTGATTTTAATAAGCTTTTTAAGCTATTTAAGCTGTTGGTAGGTGTGGTGGGGAGTGCATTGCATTGTGGATACAGGTGAAAACATCTGTATGAGTTTATGGGGAAGCATGGTAGTATGAGCCAGGGTGTTTTCCCTGCCTGTTTTCACTAGCTTTGTAATGCTCCAAGGTAGTTTGGGTTATGAACAATGCTGCTACTGATTGTAGCCACAGGACTGATAAGCTGTATAAAGGGGCCTTCAGAGTACTTTGGCAAACTGTGTTTGGATGTCTGGTGTGCACAAAATCTATCTGCATTATTCAGGAAGATAATTCTTGTCTGTGCTGTTTTCCTTCTGTGTTGAGATCATTCTCCTATCCAACTGTTACCAGCTGAGGTCTTGATAGTTCTCAGTTTTTCCATAATGACAAAATCAAATTAGCCCTGTGATGAGTGGTGCATGTGAAATTCCTTTCGGTTAAAGCTGAATATTTTCTGTTGGTTTTTTGGGTTTTTTTTCTTGTGAGAATTCAGCATCTTGTGTTTGAAAGAGAAAGGAGAAAAGATGCAGATGAGGAAATGCTGTTGTTTGAGGTACAGGGAGGAAAGCGTAGCTTGTTTCTAGAACGTAATCTGTCCAGCTGTGACTTAGTCATCTTCAGTCTTACATAAAATGTGCCCAATCTAAATAGTTGAGCATCTCCCTCCTGAATGCGGCAAACCTTTTATGCTTATGTGAAGATGTGAAGCTGTAACAGGCGCAAGCCATCATCTCAGGACTACCTTCATACTTGTGAACCTGCAGCATCCATCATACTGTCAAGCCTCATTTACTCATGTGATGGGATTTTTTTTTTATTTTATTCTGTTCCACATTTTTTTCAAGCCTAAAGAGATTCCTTGCTGTTGGCAGAGAATACAGCACTAATAATTCCAGACAGGAGAGCAGAGAACGTAACGTGAGAACAAGGGTGACTCTCTTGAATCAGACTGAAGGTTTTGTTCATCTCTGACAGGGCCAAAAATTGATGTTTGAGGAATAATGTAAGGTGAGGAGATCACAGGATCTTGGCTAATGTCTAATCTCAGTGTAGTAGTTCATGCTGTTACATTACATGCAGCCCTGCTCTCAGTCACTTGGATTTCACATAGCTGTTCTTCAAGGAAAGGGGGATAACATGACTCTTATGAAATGCTTTTATATGGATAAATGTATTTCCACATAAGTCCTTTGTTTATATAATTATGGAGGTTTTGGAGGGGTGGGGGAGATTTTTCTTAGTGACAAGCCGGAACTTGTAAGCTTTGTAGGAACTGTCATGTGTGAGTTGAGAGATAGTCTGTGCTAGTTAAGGGATGATGGACAGCCTTGTTTAGGTAGTCAAGAAAACTGATGTGAGTGTGGTGTTAAAGAGATGTGTTGATAAAGAAAGGTGCTGATAAATCTTATGATTGTGGACACAGAAGATGACATGTAAAATTCTATCAGTACATTTCCCATTAATACACATTTCATGGAACTGGGGAAGCTGGCATCTGGTCACATATGCATGCAGGGGAAGGTCTCCTTAGGAGGGGTGCTTGGAACTGAGCTTCACTTGAGTAGTTGGAAACATTCTTCAAAGGCTTCTGAGAAAGTGTTTGATGTAGTTTTAGTTCTAAAAAGAAAGTTCTACAATTTTTTTCATAAGACCTACAAATATACTGTGCTCACTGTGAACTGGTAAAGGCTTGGGTTGGTGCTGCTTGGGGACCTCAAGGGTGCAATGCATTGCATGATTTTTGTGGTAAATCCATACACTGTTTTTCAGGCTGTGCTTGACAAACGTGCCCTAGCTCTCATGTAAGCTGCAATGCCAAGTGTTAAAAATGACTAGGTGAGATTTTCCAGTCTTTGTTAGGTGAAAAGTCAGATCATCAAAAGGTTATTTTTGGCCTTAAAATACATAGTTACATGAAGACTTAGTGGCCTTGGAGAAGAAATGAGCAATGCCCTGAGCAGCTGATCCAAGCTGGCCCCTGCTTTGGGGAGTTCAGTCAGTTTACCCTCAGTGGTCCTGTCACATCTGGGTTATTCAGTGCAAGTTAGACTGGCTGTAGGAGGTGTGGGGGGACATGCCTGTTTTAGGTGGAGAGGGCAAAAGATAGGAGGAAGAAGGCTGAACTCTGATACTGGAAATGTTTGTGCTGGAGAAATTGCATTAACAGTGGAGACCTGAAATATCTGAGGCTTGAACTTGGCAATGACACACCTAGCTTTATAGATGGTTGTGAGATGAAATCAGCTTTTAGTTTACTGTTCTTTAGATTCTTCTTATCAGGATAGCATAAAATATTTGATGATTCTTGATCACTAGAGAGGTGCTAGTGGGATAATAAAGTATATTTAGGGATCTCTGAATTGTTTTGCCACATTTCAACAGAAGATGTGAATCCATCCAGTTGCAAGGTGATGCATTTGTTAGCAAAACTGCAGACCCACATATAAATTGTGAAACAGCATTTTGGAAAGCAGTAGCTCAAAGGGCTTTAAGGTCTTTACAGCTTGTTGCCTCTACATTGTACTTGGGCCATTATTTTATTTTAAAGGGTTAATGTGATTCTTGGGCATATTGAGGAGGAGAAAAAAGTGGGGGAAAGGAATGTGAAGCAAAATAAGTAATCTTATAAACACAGCAGTGTTGAGACTGATACTGGAATTGAATTTTGGTTTCCATGCTTCAAGAAGAATGCCAGTGTATTTGGAGAGAATTCAAAGGACAGCTGCAGAAATGATCCAGGGACTGGAAAATAAGCCTCATGATGTGAGGTTTAAAGGAGCTCAACTTACTCAGCTTATTGAAAAGACAATTGAGAGAGGACTTGATCTTTCTCTAAAAGGACTTTTGAGATTTGCTGACAAAAACATAGCAATATCAACTGAGGTTAGACAAATTCAATTTTGAAGTACAGTTCCTTAGCAATGATAGTAATTAAACATTGGATTGTTTACAAGCAAAGGGAAAGGAACAAACATTCATCTTAGTCTTCCACGAAAGGCCCAACTTACTTCTTTTTGGAGAAAATATATTGCAATTTATTTTTTTAAATTATGATAATATGCCTTTCCTGACACTGGAATTTAAGAATCTGAAGATTTTGTGCCATGATCAGTTGGTGCAAGTTCAGGTACCTGAACTTGCAGTCACAGCCAAGATCATGAAATTAAGATGAATTTAGAGGAGAAATAGTTAAGCTGGTGCTAGAATTCTACTTGCATAACACCCATAAGATGTGAAGGGAACTCTGAAATGTGCATCATTTGTGGTGTGCATCATTGGAACGCAGCTCCTTCCCATACTGTGTTGCTTCAGATGTTTAAGATATGGTTAAGGCTTTCTGAAAGCCCCTTCAGAGAAGCCCTGATGTAACTGTGTACACTCACTGTATTCAGATGAGCATTCCTGCATTCCAGTTGACCGCAGCAGAAGTCTGTAAATCTTTTTCATCCTTTTTTAGAAACAGTGTGACAAAAATTGCACAATGGCAATATGATTATAATTCCTCTGAGAGTAAGCACAAACTCTCCTGGTAGGTTTCATTCTTAAATGAATGTAGGATATTTCAAATCTCTCAAGTTGACTGGATTTGTACAGAAAGTTTATTTGTGTTTGAAACAAATAATTGTAAGAAGTGGTGTTCTAATGGCACTTGTTGGCTGGTTTTCATGCCATCCAAATTAGAGTACTTTAGCAATTCTATTTGTCCATCACTTTGTAAATTCACCTGGGGGATTGAGTGACTCAGTTTGGTAATGGCTCCAGATCATGCTTCTACTTTTTATTTGCAGTTGTGCATTCCACCACTCCCTTGATGGCTGCCAAGTTTCTATATTTCCATAGATTACCTTGTTCCAGATGCCTTTGCAGTCATGCAGAGCTCTTAAATTCCCTTCTGGTAGCTCTCAAAATCTGCTGCTTTGTGCAGGTGGAGCTCTCCCAGTTGGTTCTGCCTGAGTGCATGCTCGTCCTTGCCTGTGCAGAGGAGGACATTGAGCTACCTGGGCTGCTCTTTTCTCCTGTGTGGCTGCATTCCTTCCTCTCCTCTCTTCCTCCTCCGGGTCCAATCAGGGAGGAGCCCCATTGCTGTCACCTCTGCAGCTGTGCAGTAAGAAAATGCTTCTATGTCCTATGGAAGAAAAGGCAGCTGAACATTTTTTGAACATTTTCTATCAATTTACCACATAAATTGTGCTGTTTCTGAGGTGGGGAAGAAGTTGTCTGGCAGCTGGAAGTTTCCTTGCTCAGGGCTAGAGGTATAGCAAACTGCAGGAACGTGTTGGGGCACTACACAGCACAAAAAGCAAAGACCTCCAGCTTCGAGATCAGGCGCAGCAACCCCTGCTACTCACCTTGTCCAGACAGCCCTGTCTGCCTTAACCTGCAGGAGCGGCTCGCAGGAAGTGTTGCACACAAAAGAGGTTGTGAGGGCTTAGTTTAGGAGTAGGGAAATCTCCCTTTTCCTTGCCTTCCCTCTGGGCTGTGTCCCTGTCCCCCTCTCCGCAGCACCACAAGGCTGATGGAGAGGATCTGCTGGAGGAGGGCTGTCAGTCTGTTCAGCCTGAGCAACTTCTTGCATTTCAACCTCTTTGTTTCATCGTGTGGTTGTACATACAATGTGCTTAGTTGCATTTATGATAATCATGAAAAATATCCTGAATGTATTACTCTGCTCATAATTCACCATTCAAAAAAGATGGAGGTAGCAGATAGCATTACAAAGATGTGTTACAGAAGCACTCACTCAGCATCCCTTTCGTGTGAGCTCTGTGTGAGCACTCTTGGCCAACTGTTTGATGTCAGTGCTCCTGTGTTACCGCCCACAAGCAGTTAAGGTGCTTGATGGTGTGCTGTGCACTTCTCAAAGGAAGAAATTACTAATTTATGTGCAAGTCATCTGAAATAAGTCAGGTTTAAGTGATTTTTGTCTTTTTTCAGTCACTGGTTGCAGGCGTTCTACTGCTAATTTCTGGTCATCTGCATTTACTTTGAAAATAGGTTCAACTGGATTATCTGCTTTTTATCTTGTTAATAAAAAAATGGGCTATTCAAAAAAGCGATCGTGGCTCTCAGCACTGTCTAGCCAAGCTTTGCATTTCTTGCCAGCAGTTAGGAAGTGGATATTTGGGAGTTTCCTGAATAAGCATTACTACTTTTTCTCTGTGGTTGTAAGAGCAAGTCTGTGATCATATTGTTTTACAAAAAAATTACTAAAATAACTTGTAAAAAATTATATTCCTTAAATCTGGTTGGGCCAATATATTGTTGGCTGCTGTCTTATTCTGTAAATCTGACTACTGGGTGAATATCCACTGTACATGGAGGATTCAACATGCAGAGCTGGGGCATGCCGAGTCAGTAGCACCTGCATTTTGGGATCAGTGCATATCTTACCAGTGCCAAAATACCATATACTGTGAGATGCAACTCATCCAGAAAAGTGAAATACGATAAAGAACATCTCTTGGACATTGTTCAGCATTATTGAGTGGCTGGAAGCCCCAGAAGGGGAGATAAGGGGTTTTGGCTGATGCTGCCTTTGGGCCTCATGATTGCTCTCCACCACTGTCCTACTGACTCAGTCTGCTCTCTGTCAGGTTTTGTGCTGGGTAAAGCACATCTGCCAGAAATTTGTGAATTTACTAGGGGTCCCAGAACCATCTTACATGACCAAGAGTGCAACTGGGCACCAGGTCCTGGGCAAGTGCTACAGTTGGCGATGTCTCCTGTAAAGATGTCCGTGAGAAGGGGATGGGGTGGGACAGTGCGGCAGGCTGAGCCTTGAAACCTGTCACAACACGGGAATATTGCCAGAGTCCTATAAAATCCACTGGATTTTAATTTGTAACAGTGATGATGTAGCTCAGTAAGGGATCCCACTCTTGCCGTGTGTGGCACGGCTTGCAGGTGGTTTTGTCACCTGGTTTCTCACTCGAGGCACATCGCACAGACCGGTGTTTGTGGAACGCGGCTCAGGAGCGTTACACAAGCCTGGAGTAACTTCCTTACAACGTGGAGGAAAAAAATATATTTGCATGATCTCGAGCCCAGGTGCAAGGCTGCAAAACTTGCCAGTCACAAACCACAGAGGCCAGGTTGGAGCTGGAATGGCACTCGGTGATGGTTTGGGCAAGGGGGGAAGGGTCAAAACGAGTCCTGTAATGGAAAGCAGGGCTGAACCTTCGCGTGGGAGCTGCGGCTCCATAATTGCCACACTGTGTGATGTTGCCATGGCTGCCCGGGCAGTCCCTGCGTGGTTTCCTGATGTGTGAGAGCAGGCCGAGGCTGCCGGCGAGCGCAGAGCTGCCCTACGTGTTTGGGGAGCTCAGGCGTGCGCTGGCAAGCCGCGGCGATGGGAGGATCCCTGTGTGGGAGACTGGAGCCTTTGAGCTCAGCCTCTTCCCCATCTCTTCCCTCCCAGCAGATCAGAGAACGAGCTGTGATTTTTGCAGGACGTTGAAACACCCTTTTCTTTTTTACTTCCTTCTCTCCATTGTAAAGTCCTTCGTTCTGCCTTAAGCCGGGATCGTGCTAGGAGCGAGGCTGCGGTGTGAAATGGAGAATCCTGGGGACACGGAGGAAGGCTGGGGAGGCTTGCCGGGCCTGGGGGGCTCTGGCATGTTTTGATCCGAGAGCCTTTGGCTGCCTCGCCATCTGCATAGCCTGTGAATAGTTTTCTCTGGCACAGACCTTGTTCCTTAGTGTTGCATCATCTCTGGGAGAAAGGCCAGGTCCGGAGCCCCAGCACAAAGGCTTTCTGAAGCCGATGAAGCTTGTTCTGTGTGCGGAGCGTCTCTCTCCTTCCTGTCGTCCTTTCCATGGGATTCCTGAAGCGGCCTCGGTCCGAGAGCCCCCTCGTCAGCAGCTGCTTTTCCTCGGCCGCTTCCTGCACACCTGGCTGATGCAACGCCCGCCCCGGGAGCGCTGCCGGGGCCGCCTGTGAGGCCGGGTTGTTCGGCCCGGCCCGGCCCGGCCCGGCCCGGCGGGAGTGGCCGGGCACGCCGCCCCGTCCGTCACGTGGGGGCCCTAAATAGAGGGATAAAGGACGTACAGCGGGACCTCGAGGCACAGGCAGAGCGTGTTTAGGGGGATTATGCAGAAATCTTTTTTCCGATACTCAGACTGGAGGTTGCAGTCCTACTCCTGGCAGCTTGTTAGTGGTTAGCCTTCCACTGGTTGTGAGTTCGGGGTGCCGCTCTGCGCCAGTAAATTCTGCTGATTCCCCTTCTATATTCAGTGACTTCCTGTGACTCTGGACTGTCTGAATTCTCATGGGAACTGTAATTCTCTGGCTTTGGATTTGATCCTAGTTATTGCCCTTTTTTGCTGAGTTTCCCTCTGACCTTGCGTGTGGTACAGGCTTTTTCTCTGAAATACCTTCAAAATGCAATTTCAAGGGCTAAAGGTTCTTTTTCTTTTTGTGGGGGGGTTGTCTGACAAGCTTTTATATTTAAGGCATGTCTACTTAGGAAAGTTTAATAGTTGCCTGGATAAAACCGTTCATGTGGATACTATTGCATTCACAAGCTACAAAATTTAGAACAAGGAAGCACTTTGGTCTGCTAAGATTAAACCAATTATTTACATTATTTAAACTAATCTTGAGTCTTACTTGATCCGTAGCCGTTTTCTCATGTAGGCAGATCTCTTAAAACCTAAAAACATAGGGATATATATGGACACGGTGTGGTGGACTGAGCAGTGGTGTTTCCAATATTGCTGTTCCTAGTTATCAACTCCATTGCAAAAATGCCCCTAGAACAGTGCCTAAAAGGGAATATATATTTTACCTGTTTCTGCTTTTAGTCCAGTCTTCTTGGCATCAACTGCAAGTGATGAGACATGGTACTGTTTCCTTCCTGCCACCTGTTTTGGCAAAGACTTAGAGGAGACAGTCACAGCAGTAACATCAGCTGCCACAGCTGGATTCACTGGAGGTTGGTTGTCAAACTCTTAATCTCAGAGTATCTGTTCTGAACCTTTTTGTTTGCATTTTTGTGACATACAGACATTTGACTGTTCTCCTTCACCTCATGGGAAAAAAGAGCAGCAACCTCACAGTATAGGACCAGCATAGCAATTAGGATGTGTTCCCTGCATTGCAGAATAGTTTTGCCCCATGATTGTTACAAAATCAAAAGTTTGTGGAACTGGAAGAGAAAAGGGATATTTTGCCTCTTTCCTGTTCCATGTACTTTAGTAATTTTTGTATCTTCAACTGTGGTGCCTTGTGTGTAATCCTTTTTTTCTTTTGTATTACTATATATTTTCCAGAAAACAGTAGAGAACAGTATTTGCAAAAATAAAATGTAATAAATTATACTAAATTAAAAATATAATTTAAAATGCTTCAGCATTAGAAGAATTTGTTACCTACATGAGCGACTGGAATGCTGTGAGATAGAGCCACTGTAAAGCAATGTTACTCACAATGAAAGGGGTTCTTTTTGAGTCTATGGGATTTTTCTGAATTTCTCCACTATTTCTGTTATTCTTTTATTTTGGTGATTTCAAGTTTTCATAGTGTTGTGATGTTTTCTTGAAGACTTCCTCTGTTTACGACCCTTTAAGTTACGTGGACTTACAATAAGATGTTCTTGTTTGGGATAGTCCTTTTTGCATTACGTTGTTGTCATTCCTTTGAAACATCTGTGTCATCTGCTCAGCACACTGTGTGTGCAGACCATGCAAATACTGCCAGGTCCCTTCTCATCAGCGTGGGGTGCAGGCAGAGTTCCCTGGTGTGTGCCTGTCACCTCTACATAAACATACCTCAGAATAATTTGGTCTGCCATGGATCACTGCAACTCTGTAATTTGCTTCTGCTTTCTAATATGGCAATTTTATGGAATTATCTTTATGTATGACTCTTCAACCAGTTTAAAATCAATAGAAATTAAACTTTCCAGTAAAGTTCTGTGATGCAAATTGGATGTTTTAAGAAAGTCCAAACAAACTCTTGTCTGACATCATCACCTCTGGAGCGTATTGAACTGTCAAGGATGTGATTGAATGGTCCAGGAGAAGGATTTTATTTTGGTTTGTGTAATGTCTTGACTGCCAAAGCAGCAGCAAAGTTTTGAGGTTATTCTTTTTGCTTTTCAAAGTAATTTCTGCAGTCTTGGGTCAGTTGCCGAGAGTACTTGACTATGCATTTTGTAATTTCTCTGCTTGATGGTTTAATTTCTCGCAGTTGCTCTCTCATCATTTGTAGTCCCTTAAGGTCCAGTTCACAAAGGAGTTTAACTAAAATGGATGTTTTCTTCATGAGATAAAATGATGGAATTCTGTGGATGGATATGGTGAAAATTACCTTAAAATGGCTTAAATCTAGTTTATTTTTTTAATTAAATTTATTTACTTTCCATTTGTTTCCAAATTTTATCAAAATCAGTTTGACTTGCTTATACCTCAGTTGTAATAATGGCTCACATAGCCTTCACTGAACAACATTATCATGCTGACATTAGCTAAGTAAGATATTCATAAACGTGTTGTGGTAGTTTGTAGTGCTTTCATAGAGCACTTCAGGAATAATGTGAATTGTTAATGTGATTTCGTATCTTGCATGGAACAATTTGACTGAAGCATAGGCCCATGGATACCAAAAGTGTTTTAAATCACCCATATTCTAAGAGCAGTAGTCTTGCCATTCCCTGATCTTTGACTCCAGCTCTTGTGAGTGTGGTGAGCAGGAACAGGTCTCACTGGATTGTTGTTTTTGACATTTTACAGTTTTAAAATGCTGTTGTTCTAAGAGCTTGTCGGTGTTTTGTCAAGGTTCTCTAGATCCCAGAGAGCAAAATGAACTCTGAACCAAGTGTGTACATACAAGCATTTCTTTTTGCATATGGTTGCGTACATATAAACCAGGGGACAGTTTTGAGAAAGGCCTAAGACAGACAAATCTTTAACCATTGCACTATACTCGTCAATAATTTGGTTATAGTATGCATAGCTAGTAATGAATACCACTGTTGCCTGTTACTTTGATCCTTTCTGTTGCAGACCAGGACTGAGTTCTCCCAGACCCCGTGGGACAGAATTGCTGTCTTGCTTTGTCAGCCCACTAGCCCATGATGTATGGATCTAATGATAATAGTGAATACTTACATCAATACTTCATTCTTCAAAACTGGCACAGTTGTTTCCTTGCTGCTTAGTGAACCCAGCTTGTTTTCAGAGCAGAGCTAAGCATTTGTATGGGTAGATTGAGGCACAATTCAAGTACTTCTAGCAATCTGTTTCACAGTAAGTTGGACCTAAATTATTTAAGGATTTATCTGTTCTGCCCCTGTGTCTGTGTCTATGTCCTTATAGAACAACATGTCTGAAATTCAGGGAATTTGATGCGGTTTTTTGCTCTAACTGTTAAACACAGAAAACCTTGATCTGATTCTGTTTGCTCTAAAGGTGCTTTCCCTTCTGTGAGGATCTGACCTTGACATGAGGTTTCTGCATGTACAGGCAGTGCTTGATTGGACTCAGGTGGACTGTGCTTGTATTTGAGTGGCACTGGCTGATGAGAGGGCTTTTTCAGCATGATAGTGGAAGCTGTTACTGTTTACATCAGATGTCCCATAGATTTTGGTTATTCTGAAATTTCCAAGGGAAAAGATGAACGAAGAAGATCTAAGATGCTAACACTTGTACACTGCTCCACATGCCGAGTGATTTGCTCTTGGTGCAGAATGACAGTGTAAGCATGAACTCATCAGACCTTGCTGTCTCTGTCCCAAATAAGGTTGTTGGAGAGGATGCCAAAGAAGTCTGCATGGCAGAGCTGCTATTACCAGTTTTCCACCAGCTCTGGGCTGGCCTGTGGCAGTATGAGGTGGAGGAGAAGAAAGTGCTTTGAATTTGATATGGCTGGTAATGGCGTGGGAGCTTAAAGATGTGCAACTCATTATACACGGAGCTCACCCTCTGTAGGTGACTTAGAGGCCCATTGCTGAGCACAGAGAAGATGATGGTGGTCATTGTTCAGACACTGGGTTGTCAAAAGTCTGGAATCTGTTTCCAGTTTGGGATTTCAATTACTGGAGCTGTTGGGAAGTGTGGGGAGAGGTAAAAGAAGTGCTTGTCTTCCTTTACTATCTGTGAACAAGAAGTAGTCACCATCAGTGCACATGGGGGTGATTTCCCTGTTCTCCCTGCCCTGGGTCACATGTTGAGGTTTTTGCATAATCAGAAAAAGCTTTTGTCAGTTTGTCCACAATATATTTGTACCATTGTTACCTTTTTATCTTTCTTGGCCATGCATGAGACACTGGATGCACAATGGTAAAGTATTTCAGGCTCTCTGTGGACATAGACTCACAGATGTGCACTGACCCTGCAGAGGAACAGGATGAATCTCTGTCCTCCCCCTGTTTGGTAACTGCTTTGCCCTTGAATCTGTGACCGTGGGAGGGTGCAAGGGACACATTCTGTTCCCCCTGAGATTGTACAGCTTCACCTGAGCAGCACTAAAGGGTGATGGAGTCTGAATTTAGGTAGCACATGCAGTCTGTGAGGCTATGCCTGGGGTTTTTTGTCAGCAGGTGAGTTTTTCTTGACACTCACAAATATTTTGTAGAGTCTGTCACCAAGTGTTGCACATTATGGGTGCCCAGAGGTGTCTGTGTGACTGGGACAGGAGTGAAAACAGGAACAACCACATCTTAAAGGAGGAAGGTCTGGTGAGCTCTTTGACTCACCATGCTTGATTGTCCCTGTTAGTACAGACTTTTAACACCATAAGTAATAAAAAGAATTTCCAGCAGTTAGTTTTCTGCATCTGCTTTATTTGTACCTGGATGGCACTGGCTGTGGAAGTGAGCCAATGCAGCGCTGCAGCCGTTGCATCTTAAGCAGAGTTCTGAAAATTAAATTCACTGTTACAGCAGCAGGTGTTGCTTAACCTTCGCTTGGCCAGCTTAGATTTATTACAGTCCTTTCTGTCAATACAGGATGTTACCTGAAATAACTGAATAGCATATATTCACAGGGTAGCCAAGGCACCAGCACTCACAATGGGTCAGTCCCTTGGCGTGTGGCCCGTGCTGAGTGAGAACTGGGGATCCCAGCTGGGGTGCCTGTGTGGGTGGATGCTCATCTGGGCTGTTCTGATGATGTTGGGGAAGACCAGGTATCTTTATACCAGTATGACTGGTTAAGGAGGCTGATGTGTAGGTGCCAAATATGGGGGAAAAAATACCTTTAAATGCTGCATTTTCAAAACCAGCTAGATATTATCTACCTGTTAGGCCATCAAAATTCCCATTTCCATTTGATTTCAAGAAGAATTGTGTTGTAAGGGAGACAGATTTGTGCTGTGGTCTTAAGCTCATTAGATTTGGATTAAGACTTTGAATTTTACTAAAACTTCTTCCAGTGGCAGCAAAGAGAACTGGGTGTAACTTCTTTTTTTTTTTTCCTGTACAGCTGTATTTTGGGGGGTAGAGGCAGGAAGGACCTTGGGCATTGAATATACAGGAAATTGGCCCGTTTGGTAGGTGAACATTTAGATCTCAACCCCAGCATTTTCTGTCAGGCTGATGTTTTGCATGTTAGCAGGCCAAGTTTCATGGAGTCGAGACTGTAATGTAGCCTGAAGGTGATGTGGTCTTGGGCAGCACTTGAAATTGGTCTCAGCAATTCATTTTCAATTGTCACACTGTCAGAGTTGAAAGTACACGGAAAATAGTAGCACCAAACAGTAAAATCTGGGCATAGGTGATAGTTGGGCAAGTATTGCTGGGTCAACATAAAAGTGAACTGGAATTTGCCTTGTTTAACCTTTCAGTTTGCTATTTCATGTTTCTCCAGTAATTTCCTTCCCAAAAATGAGAGTTATCAGACCATATCAGTGCAGCAGCATTTGTACAGTGCTGATAGAAAGAGGGTTTCCTGTGAGAAGCAGGTGAAAACTTGTCCCAGACTCCTGGACTAACCAGGTATCCTGTGACTCTCTAGTCCAGAAGCTGCACCTGAAATCCTCCAGTTCTGCTGAGTCACAGGCAGGCAGGAGGCTGGAATTTGTCCTGATGAAATGTCGGGCTGCTGCCAGCTGGGTATGGTCATTGGCAAAGGCATGAGATCGACAGAGGGAAAAACATCTAAACAAGTATTTAGAAAAATTACTGGGTGTGGGGAGAGGAAGAGTTTTCCATGTCTCTTAAATGGAAGGGTGCTTCAGACCCTGAGAAACTTGTCTTTTTTCTTTTAACCTTGTGCTTGAGTTTTACATGACTCGGTTGAAGCTGGGGTTGACGTCTGTAGCTTTTAGCTGTATTTGAGGAGCAGTTTGTCTCATCTAGTGTCAGTGTAGAAATCACAACTCTTGTCACAAGCATGAGAAAGGGTAAATAAGACACTTCTGGAAGGTCCTTTTATTTTTCTTTTATTTTCCCAGAAAACACACTCAAGGACACTGGGCTGTCTTGGATTGGAACTGCTTGTGAGCTTAGTCCTGCCTGTTTCCTTTTTCATCTACCACCTCCCCGTGAGATAATTGCTTTGGGGCATAACAGGGAATTGCCACAGACCACTTAGAAATCTTTATGTGCTACTTCTGTAATTCACTGTATGCCTGTCATACTGTCTGAAAGATTTTCCATAGGGATGTATGCTGAAGAAGGAAAGTATTTCCTTGTGTGAAGAGAAGTGGCCTGCCTCTTAAAGACAGGAAAAGGCAATATAGCATGTAGCATTTAAACTTTCTGACTCTCACTCTTCATTTGCTCTTATAGCGAGTGTGTGTTTTTGTCTTTCTGGGGGTTTTGTGTATTAAACAATGGCTGGACTGTGGTGTCCAGAGGCAGTTCCCTGTGAGAAATTCACTCCCCACAGGAAAACTTGGCGCACGGGCTCTCTCTGCCCCGGGAGGGTTTGCTGGCAGAGCCCCGGGATGCCGGGGAGCATGTGACAGCAGGCTGGCTTGTCTGCGCTGCCGGAGCCGGGGAAAGGCAGTGGAAAGTATTCAAGGCTGCCCTTAAAGTTTAACGTGCAGAGAGGGTGGTTGATTGTCACCATTTTTCTTTGGTTTTGGAGCTACCTTCGCTCCGTGCAGAAATGCAGCTTCTCTCTGTGTTGTGGGGGGGCTTCTCTCGAGCTGTGTAGAATAATAGCTCCTTTATGCTCATCTGTGTTATTGAGGTTATTTACATAACGAGGAGCTGATCCCGTTTCACCTCCGGCTGCCATCCGACCCTAGGAAGTCCGTGTTTCTCGGCGATTTCTCTGGCGGCCGGAGCAAAGCGCTGTGGTGAGCAGGGAAGGTGGGGCCCGGGCTTCCCCGGCAGGCCGCCCTGACTCCCCCGGCTCCCCACACACAGCCTCGGTCCCGCCGTGCTCCTGCTCCCAGCCGGCTGCCCTGGGGCTGTGTCAGGGACAGTGAGGCCCGCTGGGCTCACGGAGCCGCCGGTGCAGAGCCCAGGATGGGCCTCGTGGCCCAGGGGAGCCGTCGGGGGTGTGGGAGCAGCCGCTCACACTCACCTGTGCTACAGGCCTAGCAAATGCACACACAAACTGATCTCCAGGGAGAGGTCTCGGCTCGGTCCACCCTGGCATTGTCTAGCTGTCCACAGAGAAGGGACCTTGCCTGCAGCTTATTTGGGGAAAGAATTAGGAAATGCTGGTGGAGGGCTGTGGGTGATAGGTGACAGCTGCTGCTTATATGCAGAAGGAGCTAATAGACTACTTATCTGATAATTAGTCCTAAGTTTACTTGGGGGAGGGGGGAACTATCATTATCAGCTTTAAGGCAAAGCAGCTCATTGCATGTCAGTCCAACACTGTAAAAAACCCCCAACCTCCCCACCAAGCTACCATCTACCTCTTCCCTGGCCCTGCATATGAAAATGAAGTAAAAATGATGTGGCATGTCACTGATGGAAATCTATTTCTGCTTTTCTTTGCTGTGAAAGCCTTCTTTAGAGGCATACAGGGAGACCTCATCCCGTAACGGAGATGCAATGCTTTGTTTCTACCCTGGTAGGTTTCCCCATGTCCGTGACGTGTTGGCCGAGGCTCTGCGGCTCCTCTCCGCCCTCGGAGCGGCCAGTCGCTGCCCTCTGGACTCCGTGATCCCCGACGGGCGTCATGAGCATTGCAATCCCTCTGGGAGTCACCACACCAGATACGTCCTACTCCGACATGGCTGCAGGATCGGAGTGAGTGTTACCCCATGGATGAGGAGAAAGGAGAACGGGAGGGTGCCAGAGGGCTGACCTGACGTCGGGCTGTAGGATTGGTGCCAGTGCTCTCTCCGCTCGGGAGAAAGGGGCTGCTAGTCCACTGGCTGTATGAGAGACGGGTGTTAACAAATGCAGTGTTATGGAAATTGGTAAGTTTGACAGAGGATATGGGGAAAGGAAGAATTCCAACAGTATAGGTTTTTTATCAGCTTGACTAGTAAATCTATACTCAATTGCAGGCAGTCGTGCGTTTGCTGTACCCAGGCTTGACGTTGGATGGTACAAGCCAGCTCCTTTTCCAGCAGCTGTAATGTGAGGGATCAGCATGCTGAACCTTCCTCTCAGTAGAGCCTGTTAGCTCAGATTTCGTACCAGTCTTGTGTGACTGATTTGTGGACACCTTTGGACTTTGACAGAGACGTGAGACAGCATCAGCCTGGGTAGGCACCTTTATTTTGTTTCTTGGAGCAGACTCCAAGGAGCACACCTCAGAGAGCATCCTTCGGAGTCCCCACTATAGGACCATGTCCTGGCTCTCACTGCAGCCATATTTCTGAGGCCTATTGGAGGGGACTTACATGTCCTTTAAAAGACTCTGCTTCTGCAGAGTCAGGAGCATTTCAAAATCGGGAAATACTGCATTGTGATCTCAAAACCCTTGTTAGAATGATGTCAACTAGCATGAGAGCGTGTTTTTGTCAGGGATGATAGTGAGGGCTGAAGTTTATTTCTGTGTGCTTTTACCTCCTGCTTGCCTGCATCCCTCTTTGAAACATGGGCTGTAGTATCTCTTTACAAAAATCTACAAATGACGTTTTGGAGATAGGTTTCTCCCATGTATTATTTAAAGGTATCTACTGTGCAAATACCTGCATGTCAGCTGGATCAGTGTAGAACAGAAATTGCTCCAGACTCTATTAATTTTGATCTGTAAGAGCAGTGGGCTAAGGTATGAATCATTGTTTTTCCCTTCCATCTCACCCTGATTTGACTGTGCATAGAGTTTGACTACGCAGTCGTACTCTCTGTGAAGCTGCTAATGCTCTTTTTTGTCTGTCTTGGCACTGGCCCCATTCTAGCCATTCTTCTTCGTGATGCTTCATTCCATCCTAAAGCCCACATTTTTACATGTTGTTTTTAAACGGGGAATCAGAATCTAGTAAGTCACTCATCTGCACTGGTTACATGATCCTTCACTTTTTGAGATCTAACATTTAGCATTGCTTGTCACCCTGCTTCTCCCACAGCAGCACTTTGAAGACTCAACATGCAGGAATTTTAAACTGTTTATGACAGAAGGAAGAGTGCTAAATAGTTTGCTCATGTACTTTGCTTTCAAAGCTGAGCGTGGTAGGGAGAAGAGCCAGATGTATCTGCGCATGTGTCCCTTGTAGCATTTAAGTATCAAAAAGACTGACTGTAAACCTTCTGCAAAGCATTTTCTTTCTCCCTTGTAAGAAATTTGTAGGTCCAACTTGAGGCTAGGCTGGAGTGCTTTGAAAAAAGGCGTTTGAAGATTTCTGAATTGGTTTCTCTGCCTGTTTTCTGAAAATTGGGACTGCCAGGACTTTATTCTCCAGGCTTTGCATCTTCAGTGCTGTTACTGCTGAAGTGTCCTTCATGGGTCTGTTCAAAGTAAAGGCTGTCCTTCACTTTGCCTCTCTGGTTTGATGCATAAAGTCTGGGGTACCTGAGCTTTATACCTCTTACGAGGAATTGATTCCAAGATGTGCATCACGAAGGCAGTGAGGAAGGTAAAAGGAAAACTAGCTGATCCTCTTTACAGGCTGAGCTCTAGCATCTTCCCTGGCCTCTGATACAGAGAGGAGGTGAAAATGGTGTAGGGTGTTGGTGTTCATCTGAGGGTGACATGGAGGCTGCAGAGTAGTTTTGCTGTGTTAATCTGACTGCATATTGGAAGGTGTGGAAGCTCCTTGGCGTGCTGCTGCTGAGGAAGCATGGGCCCCAGCGTTGTTGCCCCTGGACACCGTTGCACCAACAATCCTGAAGTTTTATTGCTAATGCTTGCGGCAGCATTGCTGGTATTCCAGTCTGACTGTGGTTAGGAATGTGGGTGACTTGGACAGAGGACATATCTGCTGCTTAGATTGTTTAGGCTCTTTTCCTTCTAATATTGAAATATTTCTGAAAGTGTTACTAAACTTGGATGGATTTGACACTGTACCAATCTGAAAGTCCTAAAGGATTGTTGCAAAGGCTGGATTATGTGGCAAGCTCTACATGGTACCTTTTATTAAGAAATATATCCTTTGAGAGAAATCATCTATATCTCCTGCTTCTGACAGTTTAGCTGGCTGTAGTCACATTGAAAGCCAACTGAATTTATCATGTCGTGCACCTAAATCCTGAGCTACAGAAGGGTTGTTTGCATAGGTATAACATCTTCTACTTTCTGCAGTTCTTTGTACAATAAATTATTGTTCCTCTGTGTTGCAAACACAGATCGACCTTACTCCAGAATAAGCCAGAAGCTCAGAGGTTGGTGCCTTGGAGAATAGATGAGGTTAAGTGGCAGGGTGGGGCAAACTTCAGTGCAGCAGAGATTTCAAGAGCTAATAGGAAGTCCAAAGGGCAAGGGGTTACTCTCCTTGGGTGCCTGAGCACTGCCCCATGCATGGTTGCTGGCCATTGTTTAATGGTGCCTGATTCATGCTGACCATGTAGGACCCACTGAGAATCCTGTGAGATCTCACCAGAATAGCAGAGGTCTGAGGTAAAGTTTTCCTTCTCTGTATTTTTCTTCCCTACTTGCTCAGCTCCATGCTGTAATTTTGATGAAGATTTCAGATTCAGTAATATTCTGCCATACTCTGATACAGGCCCTATTTCTGATCTGTGCAGAAGTTATCTGACTTGTATCTTCTACCTTGTAACAGAAGACTGCGTGTTTCCTTGCTGGTGTTCTGTCTGTAGCCTCATTATCTAATATCCTCTGCATTGAATTGCAGCTGTCCCTTCTCTGAGTAGGCTTTCTGCAGCTTTCTGCTGAGGATATACCTTTGATTTTTAGCTGTTTTTTTTCACCACCGTGTGGTGGAAGAGTGCATTGTACCTCAGCTGCAGATTTCCTGTTCTGCCCATTGCAAGCTGCTGTATAGAAAGCACAGGGTAAATCTGATCTGTCTGTGGCCACTGTCTGTCGAGGTCATGGATTTTGTTGTCTCTTTGTAAAAGGAATTTCCAATTCTTGGTAGCTGCTGTCAGGATAGCTGCAGTTTTCATGCAGGCTTTATCACAGGATGTTGGACTCGGTAATAATTGGTATCTGAGGGAGAAACAAGTGCAGGTGCAGGAAAGCTGCTTAGCTGCAGTTGAAATAAGCTGTTGCAGAGATAAAATGGCAGTACTGTTCAGTGGCTTTGAGATTAGGCTAGCTGGGTTCAGATGCGAATGCTGAACTAGACCCAATTTCCTCAACAATAAGGAAACTGAGCTTCTTACATGCTAATTACCTTTTTAACTTCCCAGACTGAGACCTAGTTTAATGAGCTATATAGGGTGGCCCTTACTCAGTTCCTTCCCTCTGAAAGCAGGTTCATCCTGTACAGCTTTTGCACACATGATGCTTGGTGAAACACATGACACCACCTCGATTTCATGAAGTTTCTTCATTTTGAGCTCATGTGTTCAATAGAAAAGAGCAGTGAAATACTGGCACTAAAAATATGATGTTGTATTGATGGGTTTTACTTCTGGCCCTTTCTGCAGCCCAGAGTCTGTGGAAGCTAGTCCAGCTGTCAGTGAGAAGAATGTGTACTCCAGCCACGGCTATGGGGCCACCCAGAAACACAGCTATCGCGGGCTGCCTTACGCAGTGAGTACTCTCTCTGCAGTGAATCAGCTCTTTACTGTCTGCTTTTACTCTTTTCTCCTTGTTCCATAGTTCTTTGCCTATTAAGCCTTAGGAGTTTTGGCTTATTGATTAGGGAACACTAAGTTAGAGCTGAGTTCTGTCATACATTTTTCATTTCTGTGTTTATTGTTTGTGAAGTCTTGCATACTCTACAGCAAGCTGTATTAGTGTTCTAGGCAATAGATTTTTAACTGAAGTATATGAATGAAGTGTGACTATATATGATTATATAATACTTTTGTGGTGGTAATTTTATGTCCCATTTGGTTTATTGTGCACTATTTATACTTGTTTCAACTGTGCAGATTTTCACAGTGGTAACTTAAAACTACGAGAATCAAGGAGCAGTCAGGAAGAGTGGGAGCATGGCTTGAAGCTGTGGGATGAACAGGGTGTCACAGAATCATGGAGGTTGGAAGGGGCCTCTTGAGACCACATAATCCAACCAACCTCCCTGTTCAAGCTGACTCTGCTTGAGCAGCTTGCTCAAGACCATGTCCAGTTGAGTTTTGAATATCTCAACAGACAGAAACTCTACATCTCAGGGTAGCTGGTTCCACTGTGCAGTACAATGGTTAATGTCGAAATAGCCTGGTTGTTTTCATAGGTTTTGAGTTTAATTCATTGGTGCTGAAGGAAATAATTTACATGTTTCAGAGCTATTACTGTACCTTCTTGGTAGGTTGAGAAATTCAGGCTATTGTTTTACACCAGTTAAATATTAACCTGGGAACTGTGGATTTGGGACTTCAGTTTCTAGGCATCATATCTTCACATTAAAAGTAGTACTGCAAATACTCATTTTCAGGATCATAATTATGGAGCCCCTCCTCCTCCAACGCCGCCAGCCTCTCCTCCTGTCCAGACCATTATACCTCGTGCAGAACTGAATGGCCTGCACTCGCCTGATGAGGAGAACTCCGGGGATAGTGAGAGCTCCTCAGAAGGAGAATCAATTCCCACTTGGTGCCACTGCAGTGTCTCCCAAGATGGTTTCCTCCTCAAGTGTGAAAAGTGCAGGTAAGCTTTGGTGCAGTGCAGATCTGGGCTGCTCCTTGTGTTGACTGCTCGTACCGAACCGTGTCACCTTTGGGCTGTGGGACAGACTTCCTTTTGCTAACTGGAGCGTTCTTTCCAGTGCTTTACCCAGTATTGACCCTCCTCCTTTGCGTTGTCAGCCTGACAAGTGTTGGTGGCACCAGGAGTGGAGATGAGGATGTTAAATCGATGTTCTTATCATCCTGGGCCCCACTGAGGGCACGCATCTTGTGACATCCTGTTGAATTTCAAGTGACTTTACTCCTACAAACCAGCTTCAATTGTGCATTCTCCTTTGGCAGAGGAATGAGCAGGGGGAAGGTGATCAGACTCCGCCGCCGGAAGCAGGACAACGTGTCAGGTGAGTTTGAGGTTATAATTCTGATAACAGTGACTTTTCTTTCTACAAGACCTTTGTCTTTTGGATGCTGTAATCATCTAACTCTGATCAGTGCCAGCTAATGTTCTTTGCCTCCCAACCACTGGGATTTTCTCCTCTCCTTACGCTTCACCTCAGTTAGCTCTAGGGAAAATCAGATTATCTTGCGAACAGAAAAGGAGAATTTTTATCAGTGCCATTCTGTGACATTTCAGAAGTTTGGAACACCTGTTCCCAGTTTGGGTGGGAAAACAAAGGTGGTAGAGTTCTCTCAGGGAAGAGCTATGCAGGGGCAGGACGTTGTCTTGCTGAAAATGGACATAAGGGTAAGCTGTGCTCTCAGGGATGAGAAGCTGTTGCTCATGAAGCACTTGTCTCTCTAGGCGGGGACAGCAGTGCCACTGAGAGCTGGGATGAAGAACTCTCTCCCTCCACAGTGCTGTACACGGCCACGCAGCACACGCCGACCAGCATCACGCTGACCGTCAACCGCGTCCGCAGGAGCAAACCCAAGAAGAGGAAGAGGAGTACAGAAAAGGCTCGTGCTGCTCCAAAGGCCAAAAAGATCAAGGTATGTGGAGTGAGACAAGATTGCTGCAGTTCCTACGAAGTGCTGTGCACAGTGCTGTTGGGAGCAGGTTGACAAGCTGGCAGTAGACAAGAAATTTTTGTTCTGTCAAGAATTGCTCTTTCGGGTGTAATAATGGGACGCCTTGTATTTGTGACCTGCTCGAGTATGTGGCTGTTGGTTTAAAAATTACCTTGCTGGAACTCCACCCTTATTTCCCAATGCTGTCCATTCATGCTCAGCGCTTGGACTCAATTACTTATTTTTTCCTTTTGCTGTATTAGGATTTGGGGAAACAGCTTTTGGAGTCTGGCTATTTGTGGAAAAGGGTCAGTCTGTGAATAGAATGAAAAATGAAGGGAGCGTGGTATTTTTTAGCAGGCTTTGTTGAGGAATTTGGGCTGCAGAGCTTCTTGGCACTGTTCTTTGGGGACAGAGATAGTGCCTGTGTGGAAAACTATGTAGGTAGTGGTGAACATTTGTTGAGGGATGACTTTACTGTCTTGTTTGTGAGGGTTTGGGGACTGAAGTAATTTTAATTGCTTATATTGGAATGCAAATGTGTGAGCAGCTGGTTCTTTCCCATCATCTGCCAGCTTTACCACAATTTTCCACAGGTTAGGTTTCCCTTGAAGTTCTGGTAGGCACTGATTAAATAAAACACTGGGGGGGCAGGAGCTGCATGAGGTCTGGAGGGATTTTTTTTTTATTGTGAACCACCTTGATTTTGTTACTGGACCTTTCTTGTATCAAAGCAAGTGGGGTTAGTTGGAACAGTTTTGGTTTTGATCTTGACATTTTTTCTAAGTGTGAGGCAGGCTTTTTTAGTTCAGAAATCCTGATCATCAGGCTTTTCAACAGTTTCCACTGGATTTGCATTGCAGAGTCTCTTTTTGTTCAGGTCCATTGTTTCTTGTGTGGGTTTTCCTGTAATTCTTGCTATCTATAATTAAGGATTGGAGTAAGTTTTAGTATGGTTCTGGAATCCTAATTCTTAGGAAATTTATAATACTTTTTTTTCTCTCTCCTTGTCTGGGGGATAGGCTTTTCGAGAGGGCTCACGAAAGTCTCTGAGGATGAAGGTGAGTAGAATAACAACCCTCTGTAATGGTGGTGGGTTTTTTTCCCCTTTATTTTGTCCCTCTTTTGGTTTGCCTGGGGAATTTCTGATTGTGAGGCCAGCCTTGTAATAAACTCAAACCTTACAGTGCACCCCAAGGAGGCCTATTCAGAAGAGTATCACAGGAATTGCCCCTTGAACCTTCCATTTGCTTCTGATAGCTTCCAGTCAGATAATGCAATCCAGTTCCGAGAGGTGATTGATTCATGGCACTTGGGAGTGTGGTGTTTGATGTAAGGGATGTAGAACTGGTTGTGGCTGCTCTTCTGTGAGGGCAGTTATTGTTTGATTGCATCAAAGCTGTTTCAAGCTTGGACATCAAAGTAGTTCACAAGTTTAATATGGGGAGTCCCTAGTCGTGCTGCCTTGTTTCTCTCCACATCCTCTTACTAGGAATGGATGGGACACTGTATTTATCTCTGACTTCCTGCAATAGTGGTAGGTGTGGCCATTGAATAGGAAGGATATTCGATAAAAAAAGTACACTTGAGCTGTGAGCTGCATTTGTTTCTAGACACACAAGAGGTCTAGAAAAACTTAAGGTTTGCTCAGTTCCACCTGACCCCAGTCCTGCAGCTGGCAGTGGTTTCTAGCAGGTGACTCAGAGGAGAGGAGAGTCCTGTGGTGTCCCTGTGCACCATCTCCATAGTATGCAAGTGACTTGAGAGGGTAAAAATGCATGAAACTCTTACTGTTTTTAATACATATGATTAAAATAATGATTGCTCTTCACTTGTCCTTGTTACTAAGACCTCAGTGTCATGTGTCTCAGTGCTTTATGAAGCCAGTTGAGTTACTGAGCTCTGGAGTATTTGTTGAACTACTTCAACTACTGCCAAGTAAAGAATGAAGCTTAGGTATTTTTCTTTCTACCAGCTTCTGTTTTCCCCTCCTTTACAAGACAGTCTAAACGGATTACCTGATTTTGCCCTCTCTTCTTACTCTGCTTAGGACTTGCAGTTTTAACCCTCTGGGTATTAGCTTATGCTCTACATTCAGTTTCTTGAAACTCTGGTGACCATTTAGCTAGAAGGTTCAGGACTATTTTTGGATCAGTCACTGCAAAGATTGAGGTGCAGTCAGCATCATCAAGTATTGTGTTAGCCATGAGTGGGTTGACTGTAGGACAAGCTTACATGAGATTTATTTGCCTTTGTGTATTCTGTGCCTTTGCTTTTTTAGTGTACTTGATTATTTTTTCAAAGTGGCTTAAATTTGTTTTCTGGCCATGTGCTAGCCTAATTTTATTTTATGTAGCAGTGCCAAGTACCAACTTTCAAGAGGTCTTAGTTCTGCACAGAAATCTCAGTAGATTTCTAAGTGACACTGTTGTGCAGTGTTCTGGAGGGTGCAGATGCTGAAAAATGTGTCCTCATAACCAACACTTACATGGCTTGGAACAGATTTGCCTTTTTTTGTAGCTTATTCATGTGCTTGGAGTACTGTGGATAGGTTTTTCTGCTGTGTACTATCCATTCATTCTTTGCTGTTTGGTGCAGAATTCCCCTTCTGAAGCACATGCCTTGGATGAAAACACAGCTGAAGGGTGGGAGAATCGGATACGCCTCTGGACGGACCAGTACGAGGAGGCCTTCACAAACCAGTACAGTGCTGATGTGCAGAACTTGCTGGAGCGGCACCTAAACTCTAATAAAGACTATGTGGGCAAAACTGCTATGCTGGACACAATCAACAAAACAGAGCTGGCCTGCAATAATACTGTTATTGGGTCCCAGATGCAGGTAAGAACCAGCAGAACAGAGGTGGAATAGGTCAGGGCATGGGTGAGCAGGATTATAGCTCAGACTAACTAGCATAGGTTTGTTACACAGTGAATCAGAAACGATGCCAGTACAGAGAGAGATTCACAAATATCTGCATTAGACGAAATCAGTGTTGCTTAGCTGGGGATATATTTCACATTTCTGTGATGTGGTTAACAGGTATTTTACCATAAATACTTCAGTCACTGAACGGCCTGAGGCAGAACCAGATCTGTTGCTGGAGATAGGAAATTTCCTGCTTTCCACCTGAGTTTTCCAGTCCTCTTTATTTATTTTTTATTTTATTTCTTGACTCATGTTGTTAGGGAGGCTGTTTTATAGAACCTTTCGACATTTCAGTATTTTGGATTATTTGGGCTCTTGTAACTTCCAAATACTGCACAACTACAACTGATTTTTGGAAGCAGGTCTCTCCCTAGCTTCCCAGCAATGAGCAGTGGTTGGTGTCTTGCCATCTTTATGGAATGCATGTAAACAAGCAGAAACAGGAAAACAATGTGTTTGTGTGATGTATGTCCTCCCCACTCATACACTTCTTGTTGTTTCATCTTATCTGTGCTTTATTGAACAGAGCACAGCATTTCTACACAGTTCAGGCTTTTCTGGGCTTTCTTTGTCAGGAGAATGGAGATAGTTGCATCTGAAAGGGTGAGCTCCAAAAGAGAAGTGGGCACTTCTTCTGTGTAAAGGGAGCAAACTCAGAAACCTGAATATCAGGTATATGTTTGTGCTTGAATCATACTTGTTTATATCAGCTGACTCACTCAGTGAAGTTCATGTGCTCCCTCCCACCTTTTCCTCTGCTTTCATATAGGTGAAGTACTTCAGGCAGAGCGCAGATATTGCCAGTAAGGGAGAGTGCAGAAGGAGGACTTTGGACCAAACTTTCCTCCATTCTTGCCTCTGCTTCGATTTCTTGGGGGAGTGCTGGGGAGAAACACTTCTTGCTGGCTATGAGCAGCCTTTCTAAAGAGAGCAGCTGAGGAAATGCAGAGAAGAAAAAGTTCTGGTTCTCTTGAAATCTTAATATTTTTTGAGACGAAATGTAACCAATTCTGTCTGCCTCACATGGGTTTTAGGAGAAGTTCTGAAATAATAATAAAATACATGTTGTGTTTCTTGATATGTGTATGGCACAAGACGAGACTATAAAAGATACCATGCATAAATGTGCTTGCTCTTGACATGCTCTTTCAGCCTCTCCCTTCCCAGTACAAACATAGGTTTTCCCATAGGAAAATGTGGTCAGCATTCCAAATCAGAAGACTCCAAATGCCATACATGACAAAGAAGCAAAAAAGTAGAAACTTGCAAAACTTCATAGTGACCTTTAGTTACTGTAAACGAGCTCGTCATTGCACATGCTGGGAAGGTGTCAAGGGACTTGGTGGCTTTGTAGTTTCTCTTGGACACTGAGGAAAAACCAGGTGGCTGTCCAGGGTTGCTGCTTGTCTGTTCAGGAGGTGGCTGTGGAGTGTTGTGAGGAGGGCACTTGCATAGGTGTGGAGCATGTGCTCTCGTGCACTGCATTCTACTTTTGTTTCACTCATTTGTCTCATCTTTGGTAGGCAAACTGAAAAGGCTTCTTGGTTTGCATCAGTTATCTATTAACTAGATACCATTATTGAACACAAAAATAGCTTTTCTGTGAGATAAGGGAAAATAGGTACTTTGAGTTAGAAAAAAATCAGGAGGTTTTGCTAGTATACATTTGCCAGCTGTGTGGAAATATTGTTGCTGCTCTCTTTGGCCATGAAGACTCTGGAGAGAAGAGAAAGGAATAAAAATGATGTTTTATATACCCTGCAAAGTCTTAATAGCTCAGAGAGTCATTTGACTTAGGTCAACAGTGGTGCAAGTATATACTTAAAAGAGATTGAGATGTGACCTAAAAGCTTCCTCAAACCAGGAAGAATAGGGAAAGATGGGTTAAGAGTTATACATGGAGGATATGGGATTTTGTTCATTGGAATATTTGGGGTAAGACAAGAGGAAATGGTCTCAAGTTGCACCAGGGAAGGTTTAAGTTAGATACTGGGAATTTCTTTTTTTTTTTTGCCAGATGGTTNTTTTTTGCCAGAAGGTTTACCAAACTGGAACAGGCTGCTTGGGGAAGTGGTGGAGTCAAAATATTTCTGGAGGTATTAAAAGACTTGTGAATGTGGCACTGAGGGTAATGAGTTAGTGATGGATTGGACAGTGGCAGGTTAACAGTTGAACTCAGTCCTAGAGGGCTTTTCTAACCTAAATGATTCTGTGATTATATGATAATCCAATTCTCAGCTGTCCTCATGATGCGAACAGAAAGTTGTGAAAATATGAACCTTTTTAGTGTTATGAATAAAATCATCTTAGTCCTGGCTACTGCCAGTTGCTTGACAAACTGAAAGCTGTGAATCACTTTCCTGGCTGTTGTTGCCAAACCAAACCCAGGGCTAGTATTTGCCCTTTGTTGCCTCTGATAATTGCTGACTTGAGCTCAAACCCCCGACTGATTTCACATTCTGAAGTGAAGAGCAAAAGGGCCTTTATAAAATAAAGCCACAGAGTATTATGCAGATGTTGCTCTGCAAACATATCAGAACAATTTTGGCTGATTAGCAGTCAGCAGTCCCTAGCCTATGACATGAATAAAATCATTTGTTCTTTTCACACATGAAAGCATGGCAGCTAATTCGCTTCATATTCCTAAATTCAGAGAATGAAAACAAGCTGAGATGTGTCTTACCAGAAGAGCTGTGAGATCATTCCTGTTTCACCAAACTCAGATAAATAAGTTCTACAGATGCAGAGCTTCTCTTTCCTGCATGGACTTTCTCCTCCTCTGACTACCTCACCTTATCCCACCTATATTCCCCAAGCTGTTTTCTGGCACGAGGTGAAGAGTAATACACAAGTCAGTCATGGGGCAAAGGTGAGAGTGAAGGCTACCAGACATGAACTTGCATCTCTGAAAGATACAATCTCATTATACTCTTAGAGTAGTAGAACAGTTTAGGTTGAGAGGAACCACTGAAGGTCATCTGGTCCAACCCTCCTGTGTAGGACCAGCTTAGGTGAGAA
Source organism: Polioptila caerulea (assembly GCA_013397295.1). Lineage (NCBI taxonomy): Eukaryota > Metazoa > Chordata > Aves > Passeriformes > Certhiidae > Polioptila > Polioptila caerulea. The sequence continues at coordinate 688,913 of VYXF01000186.1, forward strand.
AGTATAAAAACAAATCAGTATAGAAACAGAACTATTCAACTGGAGACACATTGGGTCCTAATTCATCTAATAACTTCAGATACTTTCTTCTTGTCTTCTGTCATACACTAGGAAACATGGTCCCATTTATTTATTTATTCTTTGTTGTCACAGTTGGATAGTACAAAGTGCTAAAAGTAATTTAGCCACTACTCTGTGTAGTGTAAACAGTCTCATCCTACAGTTCACTCGTGCCGTGGGTTTGCTGATCAGAAATCAGGACCAACTGTGTGGCTTCTTAGTCTGGAAATAACATGTTTCTGTTGTGCCACTTGAGTGGACATAGGGAATCCTGTGAGCTTCTGTCAGGACCCAAGACCTGAAGAGATGAAGCCCTGCAAGGCTCTTCAGAGTCTCCAGTACATACATCCAGATTTTCCCAATTGCTGGCAGACAGAGTGGTATAAGACAGATAAAACCCATAGGCATGACAAATGTAGCACTGGATTGCATCTCAGGAGGAGCTCTGGACCATTACACCCATCCAAATAGGTTTCAAATTAATATTTTTATAAAGCTGTCTTTATTCTGGATCTGAGTGAGAGAAGTCAACAAATAGATTTTACTTTAGTAGCTCATCCAAGATCTACAGTATAATGTCTTATAGAAACAATGGAAGTCATTTTCCTGAGGAGGTTTTATACATAGGAGATACAAGATCACAGTCAGAAAAAAGAGTTTAAAAGATATGTTGTTCAGTATTTTCATGTGCTCAGTATGAGGGTTTTGCTGGCTTCCCAGTGCTGAGTGCTGCCTTAAGACATTGACTTTTATTTCCACAAGGTTAGAATGTTGTGTGTTCTGTCATTATTCAGGCTGAGCCCCTTAAACTAATTTTTATCTATTTCAGCAGAGTGCTCAGTAGCTGTTTCTAATGGGAGCTCTCTCAGGAAAAGTTGGGAACTTGCTTTCAGTAAAATTTTGTGGTTTACTCCTTATTTAGATATATGGCTGTCATTATTACTGAAGTCAGAACACTTATGCTTTAGTTCACTCTGGAAAAGTATCAAAACTGGGCTAGGAAGGAAAAGGCACAGCACTGGTGGTGAGGCAGCCAGTCATCTTCATGTAATCTTTACTTGCAGAGAGGTTTAATCTGTTAAGTAAGAAAGGTACTTTGTTTTTATAGAATAAGTCTTTCCTATACCCTAGTGCTTATAATATCCCTTCCATTATTCCATAAAATATGTCATATTTGGATGTCTGTACTTAAAGAATGTTGTGGTTTCATGCTGTCGAGACACATTCTTGTGAAAATCCATTGTAATAGAGCTGTAGAATTTAACATATTTTAACAAACATTAAAATTTTCATTAAAAATTTATTTCCTCATGTTAAAAAAAATTAAAAATCAACAGCACTAACTGAGAAGAGATATGTAGAGAAGTTTATGGATAGAGATGGAAATTGTCAGCTTAAGTCTTTGGCCTGTTTGCTGGAATTTTCTGTCCTCTGCAGAAGGAAAAGCTTGCATTTTTTTCCTCTGAATGTGTGACAACCTACAATTTAGGGAAGATCTGAATTCTGACTGTGAAAGTGGCCATAATTGCAAAGCAGTTCCTAGTTAGTAACAAGTGACAGGTCTGGTTATGCCTCCTAGCTGCAAGACTGAAATACTCAGTCTAATGGATTTGTCAAACTATTGTTGATGGAAAGGAATAAATACTGTTTGCTTTTGATAAATATTATCAAGGTTATTGGTCATTACTAAATTGTTACAAAATAAACAATATACTCACCTGGCAGAGTTTCTATGTCTTGCTATTAGAATATTTTTTCTTTTTATCTAGGTGTAAAATATTCTTCATGAGTTACACCTGTTGGCTCAAATTTTCCTCTTTTGCTCTGGTTTTTGTTACAGCTGCAGCTGGGAAGGGTGACTCGGGTTCAGAAGCACCGGAAGATCCTGAGGGCAGCAAGAGACTTGGCACTAGATACCCTTATAATTGAGTATCGAGGGAAAGTTATGTTACGACAGCAATTCGAGGTCAATGGGCATTTCTTCAAAAAGTAAGAGTACTATGAAATGATTGGTATGAGAGCATCGTGGCACAGAGAGACTGGTGTCTCTGTGGGATAGTGCTCACTTACAGGGTCCTGTCAGCTGTGCCTTCCGTAGAAATGGGAAATGAAATATAGCACCTCAGCCTGATGCTCTGCTTATGGACCAAACCCTCTGAAATAGATCTTTTAAATTGTTGGAAGTACATAAACCCCCAGAGCAATAGTGCTGATGGAAGTGCTGCTTCCAGTGAAGTGAGGGATACCTATTAACAACAGTGCTGTGGGAATTGAGTATTTTGGGATTGAGATGTTCTGTTGCTTCTGCAGGCCATATCCCTTTGTGCTGTTCTACTCCAAGTTCAATGGCGTTGAGATGTGTGTTGATGCCCGCACCTTTGGTAATGATGCCAGGTTCATCAGGCGGTCCTGCACTCCAAATGCAGAGGTAAATCCTCTCTTCATCATCACTGTAATTGCAAATACATGTTTTACATAAGCTTAGTGCTTTCCCTAACTTAAAATTCACTAAATACAGTGAATTCTCTGTGTCTCTTGCTTGGTCGATGGTTTATACTTGGAATATATTATATATATGGACAATTTGGGAACATGAGGGAGGTTTTTTTGGAAGAGAAAAATTTCTTTTGTGTTTTTCCTTTGGCTGCACAATGATACTGAGGGTAAGCATGTGACAGTAGTTGTAAGTGGAAAAGCATGGTATGAGATAAGAGCAGTGAAGCAGGCTTTTCCCTATGGAGAATTTGGGATAATTATTCATAGAGTAGAATAAGAGCTACTTTGCAAAAGGAGGCTTCCATCTTGGAAGTAGGAAATGCAACCTTTGGGGACATCAGTTTCTTTCTACTTTGTTTAACAAGGTTCGTCATGTGATTGCTGATGGGATGATCCACCTGTGCATCTATGCTGTTGCCACCATTGCCAAGGACACAGAGGTTACCATCGCCTTTGACTATGAGTACAACATCTGGTGAGTCCTTCACCTCGCCCGGGAGCTCTCCACTGCCCTCCTGGACTGGACATCTTCCTCCAGCCCTTTCCTCGCATTCTACATATTGCTCCGTTTTCTACTGAATTGCATTTCCCGGCTATTCTGTCCAGTTCTGCTGGCATATTCTACAATAGAGGCCATAAGGTAGCCTGCTGTCCTTGCTTTGGCACGTGGTGAGATGTTTAGTAGGAGATGTATTGAATGTCTCTGTGCAGGGGTTGAGAAATGAAGAGTGACACGAATTATGTTTGTGTTTTGGAGCAGCAATTATAAAGTGGACTGTGCGTGTCACAAGGGGAACCGGAATTGCCCTGTGCAGAAACGTAGCCCAAATGCTGCAGAACACCTACCTCCACCTGTTTTAGGCACACTGATTGGGGCAGAAACACGCCGGCGAAAGGCCCGTCGAAAGGAGCTAGAAATGGAACAGCAGAGCATTGCGTCGGATGAGAACAGCAGTCAGCAAACTGAGGAAGTTCCTGAGGGACCTGCGGCAGTCAGTGACAATGAGGTAAAATCTTGGGCCCCTGGTTATGTATGCTGCCATTCAGTGCTGCAGGAGTCAGATCCAATAGCATTGGAATCTTCAGAACAGAAACTGCAGGAAGCCTTTTTTGAACCTTTAGCGCCTTAAATTACCATAGAAATCTTGGTAACTTCGAAACATTACTGAGTTACTAAATCCAGGTTTCTCTCTCAGGTGCCAGAGAAGGAGGAGAAACAAGAAGGGGAGAAAGAGGAGCCTGTAGATGAGCAGGGAGCCTTGGTCCACAGCAGACGGGCAAGTACCTCTCTCTGTCTAAGTATCACCCTCTTTAGGACTTGCTTCATGCAGTGACCAACTGCTCCAGTTGGTTATTTCACTGGTTTGAATAGAAAACCCCATCTGTTAGTGATCTTCAGTAATTTGATTAACAACAGGAAAAAAAGCAAAAACAAAAAAAAAGGAGTTTAAAACCACCCAGGTTTGGTTGACTTCAAGTCACCGGATTTATGTTAGGGCTGCAGATTTGGAGATACAATATAGATTTGTTTCCTCATTGAAAAGGTTCAACTGTTACTTTCAGGGCTGTTCTATAGTCTAAAACACACCTTTAGCAAAACCATCAGCACCAGATTCAAAAAAGGTAATTGGACCTTTTTTATGTTCCTGCTGCCCTTCCTTATTGCCAGTACAAGAATTTATGGCACTATATAGAACCATAGCATAGTTTGAGTTGGAAGGGACTATCAAAGGTCACCTAGTCCTGCCCCCCTCAGTGAGCAGGGATATCTTCAATTCGATCATACCATGAACCAGAACCTGATTTTTCTTAAAACTTGATTGTTTTTGCTGGGTTAGATTTGTAAACAGGTATCTGTCCAGTGTATGGTTTCATAAACATGTTGCCATGTGGGGAAAAGAGAAGGATCGAGTTGAAAAAGTTACTAAGAGAGGTAGACCACTGACAGTGCTATTGGCACTTACTTAGGAAATCTCTGTGTTTCCAAATTATTGTCATCTTAAGCAGTCTTCTTGATCAAAATATTTCTTAGTGCTCTGGGATCTTTGATAATACAGTCCTTTTTTAGCCTTCATCTTTACTGTGTAGAGCTGGTGGGTTTTTTTCTTGTGTTGCTTATGTCTCCTGGGATTGCTGCCTGGATTAGAGTGTTCTATGGAAGTGAATGGAGCTGTCCCGGCTCTTAATTCGTTAATTTAAATAAACAAGAGAAAAATCCAAACAAAAATGCAAATACTCAATTAAAACAACCAACCAACCAGAACTCCAAGGAAGAAAAACAGAAAAATTGCTCCTGTCCTTTTACCAGACAACAAATGTATTGAAACTAGGAATTCCCTGGTTTTCTTTGCTCACTAATATCATAATCACAGGGATACAAATCTGCCAAGTGTAAATTTCCTGAGAATGCTTTAAATGTTAAGATAGTGAAGCAACTTGGAGAGCCAAGGGCCGTCCTGTGGAGAGATTCTTGGATTAACTGATGGATTTTTTTAGAACAGATGAGATGAAGCTGTCAGTTTCCACTGAAATTTGAATGAGAACAGTCATCCATCAGATTGGCCTTAGAGCTTGGAGAGAAGATTTCATTTTAATGCAGGGAGGCTGATTTCTTTTTGGGACAGAATAGTTCAGTAAGCCTAAGTGAAGTGTTAGTTTCCCGTCAGCCTGTAAGCCCTGTTCCTGTAGGTTGCACCAGTTAATCTGCTTTAATGAGATTCAGTTTTCTATACTTGGCATCAGGTAAATACCCATATCTGTAGTTTCCCCTGTCTCTCTTCGTGTATGTGTGTGTGTGTGTGGCATTTTTTAACAGAAAACCACTTTCTCCATGATAAATCTAAGAAGACACTTGACCCCCACTTCTTAAAACCCACTTGATTCTTGCCAGTCGCTGCAACATTATTGTACTGGGCTTTTTACATGCATAATTACCAATTATTTCTGACACAGCCAGGTGATAAAATTTCCTGTCTTTTCTGTTTACCTAAGAAATTGACTTGTTTTGCCTCTCTATTCTCTTATGTTCTGTTTTTCTTATCCACTATGTAAGCTACTTAGACTAGAGCTTTTATTTTTGAGCTGGGTCATCTTCTGACATTCTTGCTGTGAAAAGAATGAACCTGGAACATTTTAATCAGTTTGTGTGGTGTAATACACTTACTGCAAATTACTGAATCACATACTTCTATTGCCCCTGGCTTCTGTTTGGTTCTAACATTTGGTCATTAGCAAATAGCTCTATTTGTTTCCAAGTCATCTCTTCACTCTACTTACGCTTTCTTACGGTTTTTAATTCTTCAAAATTATGCATTTCCTTGTGGCTGTTTTATAAATGTAACTCAGTAGTATCTAAGTGGTCCTATTTAAGAACAAAGTCGACTTCTTCTACTTGTGCTACAAACACATGATTATGTTGTTATTCTGGGAAATTTGCCATATTGAAAAATGCAAATAACTGATAAGAACTGCTTCTCTCTGTCCTCTGTCTGGCTTTTGTCATTGCTGTTTGGCAGTTGTTCTCTTTTTGCTGCTTCCCATATCTGTTCTTGCCTTGTTTATGTGCATAATTCACCCTGCTTACTTCAGTTTACCCTTGTGTTGTAGTCTCGGGAAGACAGGAAGGTAGAAGCCATCATGCACATGTTTGAGAACTTAGAAAAGAGAAAGAGGAGACGGGAGCAACCATCAGACCGTAACAGCACTGATGCTGAAATCAACGTCAATTCGGAAGCTCCTGAGCTGGAAGAAGTGAAAACAGAGACTCCTGAACCTGAAGATGGAAGTTCAGCACAGAGTGCTCCTGCTCCTCCTGTTGCTAACAGTACCAGCAGTACTGGGGTGAACACACGACGGTCCTCACAAGTAGCGGTAAGATGAAGATAGAACTGTTTGCTATCTTGTACGAAGCTCAGGTGCAGCATTTCTGATCATAAGATTGTTCAGCTGGGGAGGAGATTTGTGGACTCTCTAGTCCATTCTAAGTTAGGTAGGGACAGTTCTGAAGCTAGACCAGACTGCCCAGTGTTTTACCCAGCCTTCTCTTGAAAACCTCCAGGGATGGAAATTCCACCTTTTCCAATTCAAGACTCTTAGGCTGAAAAAAAATTGCCATCTATCCAGTCTGAACCTGTCATTTCAGTGTATGTCTGTTGATGCACCACTGCATCTTCTTAGTGGCTTCAGGCTGTTTGTAGGAAGACTGCTGTTACATCCTCTCCAGTCCTGTTTGGGCTGAACAAGCCCAGCTCCTTCTCCAGGTGAACCCCTTTTGTACCGGTGCGAGCTTAAGCTGGATGCATAAGTGCAGTGATGGAAAGTTCTTCTCTTTTTGTTTGATTTTTTGACCCAGTCTGCTTTGGATGCATATGTTCCCATTTTATGGCAGGGCTCAGACTCAGCCTGGAGTGCTCCATATCAGCTCAGGTCAGGAATAAGAGCAGTTACCTTGAGACAAGCAGCATGTTTCCTATTGCTGCTTTCTTCCTAAAGACCCATGTTCTGTCCTTTAAGAATGCAGAAGACAAAACGATAATGTGCCAGTGTTGAAGGGTCCCCAAGGCCATCTTATGAACCAACACAGAATCCAACAAGATTTTGAGAGTCAGGTAGTGTCAATAAATAAATCTCAATTCTTGATCCTGTATGAAGAGAAAAGGAATACTCCTAGAGGTGCTCAGACTAATGACAGTTTATTTTGTAGGATGCTGTCCCTGAAAAAACAGTGACTAAGCCAGCTCCAGCAAAACCCTCCAGGCCCCGACCAAAAAGTCGCTTCTCTCGATACCGGACCAGTTCAGCACAGAGACTGAGAAGGCAGAAACAAGCCAGTTCCCAGCAAGCTGAACTCACACAGGCTGTCCCAGAGGAAGGAAACACTGCCAGCTTGGTAACCACAACAGATGTCAGCAATGTGGAAGGGCCAGGAGAAGGCAGACAGTTGACAGGATCTGACCCGACTGCTGTCCTGGCTACAGGATCCCAGTCTAATCGAGCTGCAGTAAAGTACCCCAAAACAAAAAAGGTAAATACGATCACATGCTCAAGGTTGGGATGGCAGGTGTTCATTTAGGATGCAGCTTAGAATTGAAGACCAAGAAGGTTTGTGACCGCAACTGTCATGTACAAGCTAGGATAAAGTTGGAAAGGAGGAAAAATTGCAGAAGCTAGCAGGCAGCTGCCACATACTAGGCATAAATTAGCAATTAATACGTTTAGTTTTGTGTCTAGAAACTAGTTTTGAACAGGGTGATCAAGTTTTTGGAGAATCTTCTTATAAGATGAATGAAGCATAAAATCGAACTACTTCTGTGATATCGGGTTGTGTCTCCAACAGGTGAGAACTGGGTTTGACACAAGATGTCCTTGTTGAGAAGGAGGGGAGTTTTAGCATGTGGGCTGACCTGAGCATTGCTTCCCATACACCATTGTGCCATATTGCCTTTCTTCTTCACCTGTGCTGGTTGCACTGACGTGTGTTTCCTCCTTCAGTACCTTGTTACAGAATGGCTGAATGACAAGGCAGAAAAGCAGGAGTGTCCAATTGAGTGTCCTCTGCGCATTACTACAGACCCAACAGTTTTGGCAACTACCCTAAATATGTTGCCAGGTCTCGTGCACTCCCCGCTGATTTGTACCACACCTAAACACTACATTCGCTTTGGTTCACCTTTCAACCCTGAGAGACGTCGAAGGCCCTTCCTGTTGGATGGCATTTACAGCTCCTGTAAGAAGGTATGTCTGCTCGTGTCTTACCTTTACACGATGTATACTCATCTTACTGGCCCCCTTGTGAAGTTGTTGTGTCCTTGTGGAGCTTATTTCCTTGTATTCTCACTGAGCCAATGTGCTGGTGCAGTGTCCAGGCTATGACTGCTGACCTCCTGGCCAGAGTTCTGTTTTCATCCTCGCCTTTTGCCATGGTAGAACAACTGTTCTGTGACTGCCCTTTTAGAAACATGTACTTTCAGATTTGCAGTGGCTGTTATTATCCAGCATACACAATTCAAAGAGTGTTGATTGCTTGCCTTAGAAAGTTTTATGTTCCTGCTTTCACAGTCAGAGGATGGTTGGCATTGTGGAGATAAGCCATGTTGCAGAGGACCTCAAGAATCCAGTGCCTCAGTTAATATCCATTGTCTTTAGAGAGCCTTTGTGGTTTAAAAGCTTTGAGTTTTCCTGTTCACAAGAACAAGTCCACAGTTCTTTGTTTGGCATCACAGACTGCCTATCTACAACAGATACTTGAGGCCATGCAGGAAGCCCGAACCAGGCCCAGCTAAGGATTTAGTTTCTCCAGAGATGACCAGTAAATGCCAGTATTTACCCATCTGCAGGGTAAGGCAGGGTAGTTCACTCAGTCACATTTGTATCAGAACCCATCTTCCCTGTTGCCTGTTGGTTTTTCTGAGAGGCTTTCCAGTTCCTGTGTGATTACCTGAGAACAATTATACAGAAGTCTTTTCTGTTCTCCCTGTCTCAGTGGCTTTCAGGTACCATGTCCTAGTTTCTTTGCCTTCTTTTACTTGGGGGTATTTTTCCAGAGAGAATCTTTGGACTTTACTGTTTCCCACCTTCAGCCAATTTGTTGTCATGCCCTAACAGTCTCTTCAGTATTTCCTTCAAAGATAAAGCTCCTCATGGTTCATATACAGATGTATGACAACACCTTGTCTGTTTTCTGTGTGCCTGGGCAACTTCCCCATGCATCTTTAAGCTGAGAACTGCAAGGTTTGAGCTTCTTTTGAACCTTAACAGTGTCTTTGAGTCCCAGGAAAGAGAGAAACGTCCTGAGCAAAGCTGGCAGAATTGCTTGGAGTTCTATGCTTGGTGCAGTTGCCATACAACTGGCCGGCAAGCTCAAAATTGAGGGAAAACTATTATCATGGAAAAAGTCTCCTGATGTGTTGCTGCATTTATCTCTTTTCTAGTCAAATGATAATTCTCACTGCTGGACAGGGAGTGGACTAGTCTCTCAATGGATGACTTCCATTTAGTCCACACCTGCCTTGAAGTTGTGTCCAAGACTGGATGTTGTGTTGCAGCTGGGACATTTTCAAAGCAAAAAGTTGCTTTTTGTCTTCTAACCTGTACCCATTTGGTGCATCCCAGTATGGCTGAGCTTTCTTTGACAGGTTGATTTAAACTCATGTTCAGTTCATGATTTTGTATGTTTGTTAGAACAACCCATTATTTTTCTAGCCTGTAATTGTAAAGTGATTGTTCTAGCCTGTGCTAAGCTGTGTCATGTTTTTCCCTTCCCAATTTAGTAGGAAAATTATTAATGGCGTCATCTAGCATTCTTGTTTCTTAATCTGAAAACTTAAATATGGTGCCTATTCCATTAAATAGTTAATAAAGTACTGAAAGTTGCTGTGTCCAGAACAGATGTTGCAGAAATAGTTTGTGAGATTTCTACTTTTTGAATGCAAGTAATTGTTATCTGTTCTAGTGAGGGGTTTCATCCATTTCGTAGGAGATCCCTGGCTTTTTCTTGGAAAATGCTTTTTAGCATTTGGTGGGTTTATGACTTAAGAGTCTGGAGATGTAGAAATCTGCTTCTCGTGTACAGGAATGTTTAGAAAACTCACAGGGAACACCTCCTTTTGAGCCAGCTGAGGTCTAGAAATGGTCCAGAACTTGATGGTACGCTCTCTCAAGACCTGATCTATGTCTTGTCTACTTTTGACTACTCAGCCAAGGAGGTTGATTTATAAAGGCTATTGAAATAGATCACATATTTTCTTGGATTGTCAGCAGGCCTCATCCTTAAACTACTGAGAACTGTGCCAAAAAACTCAGCTGATGATGTCAGTTTGCATCCAAGGCATGGCAGTGTCTGAACCTCGCAAGGAAACGGAACTGTAACCTGCTCTCACGTTAATCACACACTGTGCAGTGACTTGGCTGTCAGATCAGATGCCACGTTTGAGGTAGAGGTGCTCCAGACTGCCTGGCACTTCTCCCTCTTGCTGGCAGCCACAGTGGAATCCTTTGAGTTACATTTGAACAGAGAAGAAGCATCTGCTGTACAGTAGTGAAGGCCATCAAAATAGATCCTGTCACCTGCTCTTCATCCTCGCATTGAAGTTTTCACTTTGAGGATTGTGGCCACTGAGTTGGTGATGTACTTTCCCGATAGCTTTGAGGAATCATAAGACACACGTGTATCTCTAATAGGATACACGTTGCAGATGAACTGTGGATTGCTGAAAGGTAAAAGTACAATTTTAAACCTCTCTAGGACAAGAAGAGTCTGGTAAAGTGAGTCCCCTGGGTGAACTACACAAATGAAAATTGCTGTTTGCTTTCTTTCTGCAGTTTGCTGTCATTTCACTGGATCACCTGAGTGTTTTCCTTTATATTGTGGCAGTTATCTTTATAGTAGAATAAGCAAAGGTTCCTGCCTGCCATCAGGAGTCAGTTTGTATCAAGATCCAGGGCTAGCACACCCACTGCAGCAGCTGATTTGCTGAGGCTTCAGTTCACATTCGCTTGTGTGAGATGTGAAACATTCTTAATTGTCCATGCTCAGAAGACTACTGTGACTTATCTTTTTTATTCGTAGCTGAAGAAAAGATTTGCTTTTATTATTCTTTTCTTGGTTTACCCTCCTTGAAAACTGCTGCTTACATTATAATCAGATTTTTTTTTGCTCAGATTTGCTCTTCTAGGCCGGAAACAGCTTTTTTTTTTTGCAAAAATCAGTGATTGTAGATAGTTCATTATAGTTGTGTCCCTTTTCTTTTAAATTATTATTGTTTTAATAGTTTTAGGTGCCACTGTCCTGCATTTTTATATTTATAATTTGCTCTTTACTTGTCTCTGTTACTGCTGATGATTGCTGCTCCCAGAACCCATGTCAGGAAGGGCACAGCCCCACCACAGTGGGCAGAGGGCTCAGTGCTCCCACCCACACAGGCCAGCGAGGTAACACCAGGCTTCTGAGCAGCCTGCCCTGCTCCTCACAAGTGTGGGAGCTGGAGTGCATCCTGCAGGCTTGCAGAGAAAGTACCCGAGGAGTTTCACGTTTATGCAGTCTCGTTTTGTTTCAGCGCTGGATCAAACAAGCCCTGGAAGAGGGGATGACTCAGACCTCACCAGCTCCACAAGAGAACAGAACCCAGTGTCTATACCAAAGCAATGAGAGCAGCAGCTCCTCCAGCATCTGCAAAGATGACACAGGTGAGTGCTCAGCACTCAGGGCAGCATGGGCACTGCAGTCAGACTGGGGAAGGTGCTGGATACTGGAGGCAGCTGTACAAGTGACATTTTAATGTGTCCTGCTTGCTGATGATACAACTTATGGGTAGATGAGAATGTTGCTTTGCTGCTCATTCAGATTTCTGCAGACCCGTTCTAGCTTGAGCATCTATAAAGTTTCTCAGTATTTTCCTGTGAGAAGATAATCACTTAACATTGCATTATCAATCCCAGTGCTCTAGGATGTCTTGTACAACAGAAGGAAGAGGGTAGAGGGAAGAGAGCCCAAGATCATCTCTTTTCAGCAAGATGCTATTAGGGCAACTAAATATCTGCTGACTGTAAGATATAGCAAAGTCCTACAGGCACATGTGTAATAAACAAATGACAAAGTCTCAGGGATGGAGAAGCTAAAATCTGTGAGTAGAGCAGCAGAATGGTTAAATATTGTGTCTGAATTACAGAGAAGGAGAGTCAAGTTCAGCCCAGTAAGGCATCAGTTTTCCAAGGATGACAGACAGGAAGGTAGACATGACATAGATAATACGAATTTGATTATTGAAAGGTTAGATGAATAGGAAATAAACAGAACGCCAGAACAAATAAATGTACATCTTGAGCAAGACCTAACCTGTAGAATTTACTGGTGGTTTTTTGTTTTGTTTTGTTTTTTAAACTAAGCATCAAACAAGATTAGTATTTTGGAGAGAGGTAGGCCTGAGGGAAAGGCTTTAATCTTCTGTGGAAGTGGAAATGTGCTTGGGGTGTATTGATGTAGCCTATAGGGAACTGTTAGGTTCAGGTAATGATAACTGAGCTGCCTCTGATTTGTTTGTAAGAATCACAATGACATGTCCTCTGACCTCTCTCTATTCTCCTCTCCTTTTTTTAACCTTTCCTGTCTTCCTTTCCCCTGGCTCCCTCTTGTGCTTGCTTCTAGTTGAAATATTTGCTTTCCTTGTTCCTTGCATGTTCCTCATTATGTATTGTTCTGTTACCAGTATCTAGGCATTGATGTAGAAGTAATTCAGAGGTGCTTCATCTTCAGGAGTCTTTTGCAGTTGCATTGAAGACTCACGGGCCTCATTTGGGCTGCGAGTAGGGGGAAGAAGACAATATGTGATTTGCTCATGGTCAGTGGTCCAGCCGTGTCCTCAGCTCAGTTTGTGTTTCAGACTTGCTGAGTCCCCTGAAGAAATGGAAGTCTCGCTATCTGATGGAGCAGAACGTTAAGAAGTTGCTGCGGCCGCTGTCTCCGGTGACGCCCCCGCCCCCTGTCCCTGCGGCCCCCGGCGCAGCGAGCCCGCAGCTGGCCACACCCTGCTCCTCGCTGCCCGGGGAGGAGGAGACTCGCAATGGTTACGGCGTCATGTTCTCACCCATCCCCTCTCTGGCTGCCAGCCGCTGCAATACTCCACTACAGTTCGAGGTAAATCTGCCCGGGACTGGGTGTGCTACACAGAAAAGGACAGCAATATTTGCAGCAGAGGTGGCACTAGGGATGCCTTCCTTTTTGAGCACGTATTCCTGAGCAGCATCACAGGCAGAATCGAGAGCACTGCTGCCTTTCTCTTCTACTTTCCTTCTGGGTAGATCTCCTATTCTGTGAAATGTCAAACTTTGCTACAGCCCAGCCTCCCCTCTCTTTGTAACTATCAGTAACATTAGTCTTATCTTTTTTTCTATTTCTGCAGAGTAGCTCCTCAATTTCTCAGGTTTTTCAGTGATCTTTAATCATTTCGCACATTTCAGATCTCTGTGCCCATGGAGTTTTCAATCCCTGCCACTTCCAAAGAGTACAAGTATTCAGTTCTCAGAGCCTGTAAGACATCTTTGGCTCCTCTTTCCCCAAACAGCTTTCAGTAACCTCAAGTATGGTAGCAGTACTTCACATCATCTTCCACTATATTCTTTGGGGTTTTTTAAGTAGACTGGGTAGAAGGAAATTGCCTTAATCCCTTGGATTTCTTGATAGTTTCCTTCTGCAAAAATTAGCAGAATTAATGAGCAGGCTGTAGGTGGTTTCCATTGCTCTAAACTCTGTGGGAGAGTTACCAATATTCATCCAGTCAGGACCCTCCACTGTGTTCCTGTGTTCAGGGATCATGCTGTTTGCAGGTTTAGTTTTATTTTTTAGTATTGCATATTTTCATTTAAGAAACCTCATGGAAGACTTCAAGCCAGCTGCTCATACTCTGCCAGTTAAAACCATTTTAAAAAATGGTGCATACCCTGCCCCTTACAAGGGACTGACTATCCTGCAGGAATCCCCCATCTGTTTTGCAGCAGGGCAAATATTGCTTTGTGGTGCTTTCAGCTTAGTGTGCTTTGATTATTTTGGTTGAGAGCCCTTTCTTGTAAGCTGTTTGAGAGACAGCTCTATAGAGTTTAGCAGGGAAGATGGTGGAGTACTGAGGAGATGAGTAAAATACTGCTTTAGGCAGAAAGAGCTTTACTGGAAACAATCCTTACCCTTGCAGTGGTTGAGGTAGCAGATCAGGGCAGTATTGGCATGAACCTTCACAGTCTAATCACTCCTTTTCTCTCCCACCTTGGTGTTAATTAGCCTTGATTTCACTGATTATCTGTAACTTACTTGCCTTTTACCTTTCTTTGTCCTGGAAAGAATCTTAACAACTCACCCAACCAAAGTTTGAGTGAGTGAATGCATCTCCCCAAGTATAAACCTGTGGCACTCTAGGGAGAGAGCGACAGAAGAATTCTTCCATCAGTTCACAAGCTTCCTCAAGCAAGCAGAAGTTATGACTTGCCATCTTGTCTTGCTGGGAAATACATTTTTTGAAGGCTCTCTACAAAACTTGTATCACAAGCTTCCGAAGCTCTGTTTGTCAGGTTTTTACAGATTGAGGTTTTTCAGACTCAGTTTTGTGATCTTTTTAGAGTGGAAACAATTTAGAGGATGCTTGGCCCCTCCATATTCGTAAGAGTGGCCAGAAGCATGGTGACATGCCTCTGCTTTTTTGTGGAGTTGTCAGAACTTTTTGTTAAGAAATTTTTTATATTCCTCAGTTTTCTGAGGTTTTCTGCTTTGAAGAAAACAGTGACTCCTGCTATATTTCTCTGATGCCAACATAGCTGTGGGAATCCTGCCTCTCTGATTCTATTTTAGGCCTGCTCAGTAGCATGGAAAGGGAAGTGCTTGGGAAGAGCCCTTAGCTGTGCTGTCACATGCATACACTGCCTTCACTGATAGGTGCTCAGATGATACAATATTTCATAAAGCTGGCTGCTCACAGCTCCTCTCTTGACTTCAGCTGGAAAGGTGGCCCACAGTGGATTGAAAGAGACATGTTTGTTTTATAGTATACGTCTATGAAAGGTCATCTTAGTCTTTGGGGGATCTTAGTTTACTTTCTGGGCTAAACCAGGCTTTTTTTCTTTCCCGTGTTTTCAGACTAAAACCTGTAAGTGTCTTTCTCTATATTTCATTGTGCAAAGTCTGTCCGACAGCATCAGAAATATAAAGAGGTGGCTGCTGCTTTTCTTGACATCCATGTGCTCTGTTTTGGGTACTAAGTTGCATCATAAGATGCAGTAACCCAGTCCTATCTGTGCTTCCAGGAAGCTTTAGAAACTCCTTAACCAACCATGATGCTGTCCAGGCTGGGGCCAGTTCTTGGGATAGTCGTTCAGAATCGCCATTGCTAACCTGTGTGCTTTTGTACATTGTAATTGCCTCCTGACTTTTGAAGCAGATGAATAACTAGATGCTTTTCCCTCCTAGAATGTGTCCTCCCCCGAGAGCTCCCCTGCACATCAGCCCGAGTCCATGTCACCTGAGGTAGTGATGGCACCTGAGCCGGGGGCGTGGGGCTGTGTGTGCATGGTGGGAGGGGAGGGGAGGGGGGGAGTGTGCAGGCACTGGGAGTAAGGGTGGAGCTTTAGTCACAGTAAAGGAGGAGAGTGAGGAGGAGTCACAGTGAGGAGAGTTTTCAGGGTTATCACAACAAAACAAATTAAAGACTGGAATTTGATTCGCTTGTTGTGGTAAAGGGACAGTGCAGAGACTCAGTATGTCTCAGCTGCTGAGGTGCAGGCAAGAGATGTGGGGACCCTGGAATTACCATCACCAATTTCAAACTCAGCCCAGCCTATGAGTGGTCTGTGAAATTTATTGAGTACTGGCCAAATGACTGCTGAGGAAGGGACAGCATTCACCACTAGTTTTTACTTAGGAGTGCACAGTGGTACACCTGACCTGCTTTCTTCAGCCTTGACTTACCACCTACTCACTTGAAGACTGAAAATGTTGAGGAGATGCTAAAAAGTAGTATTTTGCTTACCCTGACCTGTTTTTTGATGATGAGATGAACTACCTTGCCCAGTGACTGTTTCATAGTAGAAAATATGTGCTCATCTCCAGTGTGGTGGATTACTTGGAGCTGTAATACAGCAGGGGAAATGTTCTCAGCAACAGCAGGAGAGCAGAGCTGGTGCCTGGTGCTGCTGTGTTTTTCCCTCTGCACTGTAGTCTTGCAAAGAGGATGAAATCTTGTCAGTTATACTCATTGTCTGAGATCCTGACATATTAATGTGGTGAAGGAGATGATGATTATTCTGCTGCCCTGGAGGGTTTTTGGCACTTTAAGTAGATAAATGAATATACTGTTGTATCATTGCCTAGTGCTCCACTAACTCTGACAGCACAAAAATGATGCCATTGTGGTTTTGTTGGAAATTGTAAAATGTAAAAATGCAGTAAAAATTAAATGAATGTACTATTGTTAGAGATTTCCAAAGCTCACAATAAGTGGAAACAAATGGCTTAGTGGTCCTGGGTATTTTATTGTTAGGAAGTTAGTAGTGGCTGACTTGGGACAGGCAAGAACTTGGCTAATAAAACAGCAGAAGGACAGCAGGTCTGTTCTGTTCTCTCCTGGCTACTGCTTTGTGTTAACATCAACTTGGGGATGCACAAGGCAATTGAAAATGCTGAGTTTAATTCATTAACTGCCTGGGGATAGTGTTGAGCTTTATCCTCTCGCTGCAGAAGGACTGCTGAAGGGGAAAGGGCATCCCATATTGGACAGCTGAACTGATCATTGTTTAGTCTCAGTCATTCCCCTGTGGAACGAGCAGAACAGTGCAGCAAAGAACCAAAGGGGTAATCAGAAAGGAACGGGAAAACAGGAAGCTAGCATTGTACAGAAGGTTTTCTGACTTAAATTTCTCTCCCTACCCTTGCTTGACCCTTTTCCTGACTACCCACCCACCTGCTATACCCTGCTCGGATTTTCCAGGTCTGCCTCCGATCCGACCTGGATTTGAAGGGTGGGTACCTGGATTCCAGTGCAAACACCTGCCAGGAACGGCCGTCGCTGCTCAGCTTTGCATCCTCTGATGTGGCTCCACAATCCTCCATAAACTCTACTTCAGAGATGAACTTCCCAGGGAAAAGTGGGGAAGCACAGATGCTGCTACGAAGCTCTGATCAGGCTTTTCGGACAGAGTTTAATTTAATGTATGCCTTCTCCCCATTGAACGCTATGCCACGTGTGGATGGGCTGCTGCGGGGGTCTCCTCCTTTGGGAGAAAGGAAGCCCGTGAATTCAGAAGCAGGATGCTGCAGCTCTCCTGCTGAAGGCTATTTCAGCAGACACGAGTCAGGGCTGCTCAAAGAGACAGTGCATGGGTCCATGTCCCCCTGCAGCGAGAGGGCTTCTGAAGGCACCAGAGCTGCTCCCCAGAATCCGCCACAAAGGAAGAAGGCAAGTACTCCTGTAAAAGAAATTCTTAGATTGCCATGATGTTTACAGTTCCCACTCAGGTTCCTGCAAAGACTGACAGGGAGAACAGAGAGAATCTGGATGAGTTATCCCGGCATCCACGCCTGGGTGAAAGCAGTTGTTACAAGAGAGAGAGCTACCCTTTAGGCAAG
This sequence comes from Polioptila caerulea, assembly GCA_013397295.1. Classification (NCBI taxonomy): domain Eukaryota; kingdom Metazoa; phylum Chordata; class Aves; order Passeriformes; family Certhiidae; genus Polioptila; species Polioptila caerulea. The sequence continues at coordinate 706,569 of VYXF01000186.1, forward strand.
ATTTTGATGTGAGGAGTGGAAAACAAGACACCACAGTGCAAATATCTCTTCTGGGATCACAGAAAAAAGAGCAGGATGCTGGCAGCTTTCGTTAACAGTTGTTAAACTGAGACAAGACCCAGAGCAAAAGCACAGTGCAGCTGTACAGCTGGTGGAGGTGTTATTTATCAGGATGAAAAGGGTCCTTCCTAGGAAAGAGGGTCTAAAGTTTCAAAAGAAAACATAGGCTGTGTACTAGAACATATTAGAACGTTGCCATAACATTGCAACCAAAGTAAGATGAAGGTTATTTAAATGTTAGCTCTTTGAAACTAAAAACACAGGAATATAGTTTAACAAGACCAAATACATGCTGGTTTCTTACAGCAGGCCAGTGACCCTCATGGGACTAAAACTGAGGTAATACGTTAAGTCAAGGTAGTGCTGTGATAAAATTGGGTACTCATGGGACAAATATCAGTGCCTTTTCCTGTGCCTGGTTTTTGGGGTTTTTTTATGGCAAGTGTAGTAACTCAGATCATTTATATAAGGGTCCAGCTGGATGGAATATCTTATTTCCTTTCCATTTCTGGAGTCTCCTGATTTTTTTTCTTTAGTTTTTCTTTTAAAATTATACTTAACTTAGAACCTTCATCTGTTGAGTTACTTTTGGAAATACCCTGTTCAATATTTTAGCATCATAAAGCCTTCTGTACGGGCATTGAGTCATAGCTGATAAATTCTTCAGCAGAGCTGCCTTCTGTGAGTCCTTTATGGCTCCTTACTTCATAATAACTGTGAGGGAAAGCACACTACAAGGTAAGTGCTCAGCTGGAAATATTTGTGTCTTCTTTGTTCTGCTGACCTTGTATTCCAAGGCTGCTTTATCTTTGTTTGGTGTCTTTAACTAATCTGAGACTGCTTTGCCCAAAACACATTCTACCTTGGCCACAAGCAGTTTGTTTGGTGGTAGTGCTGGAAATTTGCAATGCCTCCATTGCAGGAACCTGCTCTAAGCAAGTTAAAATTCTGTGCAAGGCTGCACCAAGCTTTTAGTGTTAATGTGGCTGAACTAGTACAGATGAACTGGGCACTGAAGATACCAGTTCTGTGAAGAAGACTCTTATTACCTCTTCTGGGAATGTACAGATACTGAAAAAAAGTACGTAATGTCATGAACCAGAGAGAGTGTATGGAGGGTTCTGAGAGGAGGGAGGCTATAGAAGCTTGTTGTTTCAATATGCATCTCATGAAGTAATGTGAAAATCCAGGTGGTTGGAGAAGCAAACGAGCTGGATGTTTCTGCTGATGTATTGGTCATAAAAAGTAAAAGATGGGTGATCATGGCAGTCTGAATTTGCACCACTAAGCTCTTTCCTGGAGTGCCTGCAGATCCAGCAAGAGCTGATAATCCCAATATGCCTTTTCAAGTTTTACCTGCAGACTCAGAAGATGTTTTTTGACGGTGCATGGGCCTGTTCCTCCCCTGTCCTAGTCCCCTGTGTTCCCTGACCGTACTGCCCTTCTCCCCCCAGGTGTCGCTCCTCGAGTACCGCAAGCGGAAACAGGAGGCGAAGGAGGGCGGCGATCCCGGGCGCGGCGCGGGGACCCCCACCCGCCAGGGCAGCGGCTCCGGCGCCGACGCCGACGGGAACGGCCTGGCAGGCTCCGCAGCACGAACCCCGTCCTCCCCACAAAGTGGCTTCTCCCCTTCTCATCCCTCCCTGCCTCACGTGGAGGACATCAGCCCACCAGACTCAAGGGGCTGCAGTTCCTCGTCGTCGCTCAGTAAATCCCAGGAGAGCATCAGCAGTAGGTGGTGAGTGTTATCCTTGGAGTGGGCCTGAGATTGCTCCAGAGGGAAGGACCAAACTCCCCAGGGGGCATTTCCATAACAATATGTGCAGTGAGATGGATTCATTTGGGTCTCTTGGTATTGTTCTCTTTTGTAATTGCTAAACAACTGTGAAGGATAGCAGCACTCCTCAGCCTGTCTTTTATCTTGGTTTAGATATAAAAAATCTGTCTTGAAAGGTACAAACTTAAGCAGTTGTTGCTCTTCCACCAGTTCCCTTTTGAGGTCTAGCCGAGGCAGTCAAAGTCTAATCCAGGTCTTTTTTTGCTGAACCTTCACTCTCTTTGGACGTGAGTGATACTAAGTCAAATCCTGTTCTGAAGGAAAGCTCACAGGCCTCTGTAACTTTGCATTTGAGAAGAAGGGACTGTGCAACAGACTCTGGTCAGTGGCCGGCCTAAGGCATGGACAAACCACCTTTATCATGGCTTCCATTAAAAGGTTTGATAAGGGGAAAGGCTTCAAAAACGTTTGAACCTGGTCCAAAACATGAAGTAGTGCACTGAATTGCCAAGTGTGGCATTATAATGCCAGTGATGGCTGGGAGGTTCTCACTGGAGCTAGAGAGGGCACTGGCTCTGCTGCTCTGGAGTCAGATCCTGGTTGTGCCCACCACCAGCAGAAAGGCACACACAGACACACACACCCCTTTCCTGGTGCTGATCTCCACATATGTGGTTGGGTCACTGCTCGGGTAATGGCAGGGGGGGAGTGGCATGAGCAGAGATTCAAAGCAGTGCTGAGGGCAGTGGGAAGTTGAAGTTTGTGTTGAAAGCACTTGGATGAATTTGGAGGAGTAACAGATCTGTTTCCTTCCTTTTTGCATCACTTTTCAAGCAGAGTTTAATAGAAACAATTTGTCTTTAACATCTCTCACCATTTTCTGTCTACCAGATGACTTTCTGCCAGATATTGGGACTGGCCACAGCTGAGGCAGTCTGCTAGTGATTAGTTTATCATCATTATTTTATTTTCAAATATTCTATAAAAGTGGTAATAGCCTGTGTCATTCTCCCCCTGTGCTACTTCCTTCTGCCTGTAAAAGAGTAGGAAAAAAGCCAACCAGCTGAATGAACTAAAACTAGTTCAGGGTGAGGTGTCAGAGTGGCATCCTTGCTTTAGTACCATCTTTTGTGTTCTGTGAGATTCATCTGCTGCTCCCTCAGCAGGTCCTGCTCTGGCTTTGGTTTCCCACATGGTTTCAGGAGTGAGTATTGTGTGAGAATAAAGATGCTATTGTTATGGGACCCTGGATATAAAGTTGAAACCATGCTGATAGGTTTTGAAGTGGGATTAAGCAGATTTGCTGCCTTTAAAATTCTTGGATTTCTGTGTTTTAGTGGGCACGGCTGACATGCTCACCTTCTACTTTTAAGAACTATATTAGAACTTGTTCCTGAGGTAAAGTGACCCAGCTTCATCTTTCACTCCATGTGCTTATAAATCAGATACGTTTCCAGACATTCACAATAATATTAGGAACAGAAGAAATCGGTGGAAACTAAAATTCCATGCCTTAATGTGCAGAGTTTGACCAGATTTTTGCTGAATTCTGCAATAATTGAGAAAAGTTTTCATTTAAAAAGAAAAAAAAAAGGGTTTTCTATTTCAGTTGCCAAGATAAAGCCATCACAAGGTAAACAGATGTGCTGCTGCTCAGTAAACCCAGCCTTGCAGAAAACAAGTCTCCAAGCAAACAAAATAATAAAAAAACCTAATGGAAAGCACAGTTTTCAATAGATCTTAACAAAAATTAAATACAGAAATCAGTCATATTCAGTCAGTGTTAAAAGTCAGAACTATGCAGTTAATCTGCATGCTTGCATCATATGCAATGCATTTAATATAATCTAAATATTTAAATTCAGGCATTTTTAAGGCACAAATTCATCTGTGTCCAGAGTAAAGGCATTGTAAATCCCTGGTCATGGCGATGCTGTCTGTAGGTTAAAATACATTATTTCCAAAGAGATTTGGATGGTCCTATGTGTGGTAGATGGAATGTTGACCCAGGGGCCTGGGGTTTGTAGCTCTGTTTTTCTTCAACAGTTTGGCTTTTTGGCCTCTTCACCTCTTTTTCACCCTTAGACAAGACACTTATAAAATGGAACAGTATCTAGCATTAACCTTGCGTGGAAAGTTTTCATGCTACAAAATAAACAGGGCAAAGTGGCATTAGTGGGCAAAATGGCCCAGCTAGCTCTGCTCAGGAATATTGCATTATCCAGCTAAACTGTCTTGGCACTGTATTATCATAAAGGTATTGAGTTTGCTGCTTTTCAGTTTGAATGAACGTAATTATGCAAAATAACTGCAGTTAATCTTAAGTCAATACCAGGATTTTCAAAAAAGTATTGAATCTCAAAGCAATTTTTCTGTAATGAGGTGATTTACTGAACTGGATGCTTATATCATTTTTTCATTAAAGACTTGGTGTTCTGAGGGCAGTGGCATCATGATAGCAGGGACCAGCAGTCTGAAATCCCACTGGGGTTTTTTTACATGGCAAAAGCAATTCAGAAGTTTGCTCCTCATCTATCTCAAGAGCTGGTGGTCTGTGACCCCCAGTGCATTGGCCACGTTGCTCTCAGCTGTGTCACAGCTGCTCCTGGGGTTTTGTTGCAGGATGGTCCCGACGTCGGTGGAGCGGCTGCGGGAGGGCCGGGGGATGCTGGAGAAGGTGCTGCGGAGCGGTGCAAAGGTGTCCCAGAGACACGAGTCCTCCCCTACCCAGGACAGTGCTCTTGAGAGAGATGCAGGTAGGATGGGGGAACTTGGGGACGTTGGCTTGGTGGGAAGTTACGTGCTTGGGTAACTTTGCCAGCTTCTCTGTGAAGTTGGTTAGTTGTCCCTTCATCTTTAACATGATCAAAGCTGCCTTCTGCAAACCAAGTTTTACTGTTATTCAGATATTGCTTGAGCCTGTATCCCTCTAGATTTTTTCCAGGGATTGAATTTAAGACTTCCTGCACCTTGACTCTGACAGGGACAGCTTCTTTATCCTTGGACAGATGGGTTAGCACCTCCTATGCTCTGAAAGAGCTATCATTTAATGGTCATTGGGTGAACATTCAGACAAGTGTATTACCTTGTTTCTGAGCAGTTTAGGGCAAGTATGTATTTCCTTCATTCCAAATCAGACTTTTCCCCAACTGCAGTAAGGTGTGTTTGAGACCAGCTTTGAAAATTGACTTCTCATTTGGAGTTCTCCTGGTTTTGTACACCTAAGTGCATTTTTTCAGTGCCTTTTCTTCATCTAGTCTTGAGAAGAAGTCCTCTTCCCTATCACATATATCACAGTTTCATGGTGGGACCCCATTGGGAGTCTTTTCCCTGTCTTTCCCATACCAGTGGAAGTGGCTTTCTTGGTTATTTTTTAGAAGGGTAGGCAAAATCCAGGCTCTTGGAACAGGTCTTTCCCAATGCAACTTGTACAGCTCTGGCTCTTCAGTGTCACCCAAGAATTAGGATGGAGTTAAACTTTCATCTGCAGTGATAAATTCTTTCTTGTTACATAAACCCCATCCCATTCTCAGTTGTGAAAACCTAATGCTGCAGCTGACAAAAGTCATCTTGTCTCCTTCATCCTAGCACAGCAAAGTACATTTTTTCTTCTTTTGCTTGCTCTGGCAATTTCTTCAGCAGCTTGTTTAGGTTCTTGTTTAGATTCTTTGAGCCACCTCCCCTCCCCCAGTTGCTGCTCTGCTTCTTAGTGAAACAAATGAGTGGCTGAGTCCCTGCTGTTCCTGGTAGCACCTGGAGGAGTTATGAAGATGCACATTTTCACTTGATGCTATAACAGATAATATTTACAGGAACTAAAAAACCCCAAAGTTGGAGGGTTTGCTGATGAGGCATGTAGCAATGAAATGGAATTTGTGTGCATTGCACGCTTCTGAGAACTGCAGCTGCTCTCAGCACAACCTGTCACTTCATATATGCTTTAGGTTGACACGGGCTAGTATAGCCAAGCAAAGCAGTTATTCATGTCCTTCCCTTGTGCAGGTATTGAGAGTGGGGGAGGAAAATGTTGGCTCTGGCTTTTAAGTTTACATAAAGCAAATTCAGGAAGGTCATAGTTTATTTACCCTTTGTAATTTAGTCTTTCAGTAGTCTTTAACTTGTCACGCTTTCTTTCTGGGAACAGGCACTGCCAGTGAATTGTGCAGCCCTGCTGGTGTGCACAGCATTTTAAGAAACAGTTTCTTCCAGAAATCTTTAGATTTCTTGTGATAGTCATACTTGATTTTTGTTAATCACAACGATCTCTGGATTGAACAGCTCTTGTGTGCGTGACTTTTTAACAAAACAGCCCTAAACTTCTGAATTTTGCCATTCTGCAGTACTTGGAATGTCACCAAACAGCCCGTTGCTACATTGATGGCATTTCAGAAATTGAAAGTGGCACAGGACACATGCTGGAAACTTCACATCCTGGTCTCTGCAGGCCTGTGCCCTGAGGGATTTTCTGAGCCTCAAGAACAGGCAAGAGTTAGATCCAGATCATGTTAGCTAAGCCTGCACTGAGGCTGGCTGTAGCACAGAGAGGACAATGGCAGCAGAACCACGGGCACTGCTTGGCACTGATGCTTGTGCCAGTGCAGCTGGGGCAAAGCCAGACATGGCTGGCAGAAGTACAGAGCAGACTGAGGCAGCGTGTCCTGTTTCATGACTGAGACACATCTGTCATATAAATTTGATACTAATACCAACACTGTTTCACCAAGGCATTTCAAACGTGGCTGCTGAGAATCCCTGAGATGCTGCAGATAAACAGTTCTGTCTCATTAGTCTGCAGGAGAACTCTGATGTGAAATCATCTAGTCCCAGCAGCTTCACCCCTCCTGCAGACAGCAGGATCACCAGCCATGGTTACAGGGGTAGCAGCTGAAGCACACAATTGGCACAGTGACTGTGCACTGCTTCTTGCCCACCCCAGGTCAAGTTCAGTGGTATGGTAGGACAAGGAGCTCACCCACCCTTTAAGTGCAAGAAGGGCTTACTCTGTCAGGAACCATTTTATTCCTCTTGGTCTCTCACATACCTGAGGTGGATCAGTGTATGCTGCCACTTCCCTTCAAACCTCAAAGCATTTCCATCATCTTGGCCTGTTAGAAAAACAGGCATTTCTGAGTTCTTAAGTTTATCTCTTGTTTGTAGCAACTTGATTGGCTTGTAAACCGTAGTCCCCAAAATGGCAGCATGGGATGTCTGTCTTTGGAAGTGTCTGGACCTGCCTTTGAGGAAAACCCACCATAGGATCCTGCTGACAGCCCTCTAAGAAGGGCACTTTTGTCTCCTGAGCTGTAATAGTATCCAGTGTGGATTCCTGAAACCAGGACTGAGTGAGAAATTGCAGAGTCCATAGAAACCATTTTCTGCCTCTCATATCCGGCTGAAGAGCCAGGGGAGTCCTGGCTGTGTCTGTGCATTATCTCCAGGTGTGGTCATTCAGACAGGCTGGTCCGAGGCAGGTGGGCTTTGTGATAAACCAGAGCACACTGGTGTGAGGGGAGCAGCCACTCTTACACATGTGGCTGTTCACACATGTTAAGATTTCCCAATTGTATTTTGCTGAGTTTCTTCAGTTTCTGAAATGCTGGTGGCCAGGGAGGCTGCTCTGATCTCAGCTGGTGCTGAATGCAGAACACAAGGGCTGGACTGTGCAGTGTCATCCGAGAGGGAGCTGCTGTGGCCTCGGTCGGTGGGGTGAGGTTTAACATGTTGCCTGTGCATTGCAGATGCAACAGAAGGAGACACTCCAGAAGGCCACAAAGGACCAGCAGTTTACAGTCCTTCTCGATATAGCTACCAGGTAAATGCTTTCATATCTCATCTGCCCATTCTGAAATAAAGCTTTTATAAGGAGGGAAACAGTGCTTATCATTGTTCACAGTGCTGCACTGTGGATGAGAGGCAGGTAGGAAACAGGGAAGTCATCCTGACGTGCCTTTTCCTTTTTTTCCGCATGCCTTGTTCAGCTGCTGCAGTCTGACAGTCCCCAGGCAGAATCACAGACCCTGCTCCAGCAGAGCTCCTCCCCGTACAGAGGGCACCTCGCACCGTCTCCTGGATACAGCTACCGAGCAGCAGCACAGAGGACAGGACACAGCCTGTCCCATGGTTCCTCGGAAACATCCCTCTCCTCCACCTCATATTCCAGCCCTGCCCACTCGGTCTCCACAGACTCCTCTGCCCTGTTTGCAGGGAATTCGGGGTATTTCAGCAGCCAGCAGCACTCTGGCAGCGTCAGCAGCAGCCTCCTGAGGAAGAGCTGCCCTGCGGCTGCCAGCCCGGCACAGCAGACAGCTGTGGACTCTGTCTCCTCGGAGTCGGGCTCCCAGCCCTGCACAGGCGTGTCGGGCTCTTCCTCCGCTCCCCAAAGTGCTCGGTCACTACAGTCAGACTCACGGACTATCAGCCTGCCAAACTCTGGGCAGTCTGTTCTCTACCAGGGCTCCCGGGGCGCAGTGATTTCCAATGCACAACACTATCCGCACCGCGGGGGAGGCAGTGTCCATCAGTACAGACTGCAGCAGCTTCAAGGTTCTGGAGTAAAGACTCAAACAGGACTTTCCTAGGGCTGCCTGGACTTCAGGAGGACAAAACTGCCCATAGCTCCTTCCAGTCACCTCTGGAAGTGGCTCCTGGGCCGGTGTTGGGAGCTTGCACCTGATGCTGGGGTGCCAGGGGTCAGAGGCTGAGGTCGAAAATGCACAGGTGAGATTTGTGAGCAGTATTGGCCTCTGGCCTGGTAGGAGAACACAGATTTCTCTGAGGCAGAGACTGTAGCAAAGCAGTTCCCTGACATGTGGGTACATTGCAAAAACAAAAAGAAACAAACAAAACAAAAAAAAAGAAAAAAAAAAAGAAAAAAAAAAAAGAAAAGGGTTCAAGTGCAATGACTGTGGCGCAGCCTCTGTCTCTGGTCCGTGCCCATGGCCACAGTCACTCATGCAGCACGGACACAGTTCTGAATTCAAAAGCAGTTTAAAGGAAATGTTGGGGGAAGTTAACTCCAATCTCTTTATAGGTCAGGTTCTCAGTGCGTTCTGGGGAGGGCTTTAATCCGTTACGATCATTCCAGTCACAAGCAGACGAGCGCACACGGCTGCCTTTGGGCCTGGGTCGCCACTGCCGCTGTCAGAGCCTTTTCCAGGCCAACAGAGTCTCTGCAAATGCAAACAGCACGGGAGGGGTTTGGAGCGTGTGCCTGTGGCTGCAGAGGATCCGGGGTGCGCTGTCATGCGCTGCTTCATTGCAGGTCTGTCACGAAGGAGTGTTTTTAAGGTCGCCTAAGGAATCTGTGAACAGGAGCATGGCTGGGGCCGTGCTGCCGGCCGGGGGCTCTCCGGCTGCTGGTGCGCGGCGCACAGGGAGGGGATGGCCGGGGGCCTGATCAGTCAAGTGATGCTGCAGCACACGGGGGCTGCAGGCAGAGGAGCAGGGGGGCTGCAGGGGGCAGTGGTGGGGGGGTGGGTGGGCACCCCGGTCTGTGCTGAGCCAGAGGCTCTCCAGGCAGTGCCATGTGGGTTCTTTCCCAGCCACTGTCACCCGCCGAGCGTGGCAGGAGAGCCAGCCCAGACACAGTGCGCTGTGTGTTCGATTCCATACGATTGCCAGCTTCTTTCTCACTTGTTTACTGTAATATCGGGCGTGTTTTTATTTATCTAATTTTATATTCAGTTATAACCATAGTAGGTTAGCTAATATATGACAGGTGTCATCCCTGGTGCTGCAGTGGAACTTCTCCTTTCTCTTGGATAACATAATGCTGTGAGTCTGTCTCCCCTCTCCTTGCAGATGCACAGTCTTCTTCCTCTTTTTTTAGGACTGTTACAGATTTCTCTAATTCACAATTGAAATCAGGTGTTTGTTCAGCCTAGGGGAGACTTTTAAAATATTGAAACAAAGAGTAACTTTCTCACACTGTCTGGCTGTGAGCGTGTTGGGATGGAACTTGTCACCCCGCAGTTGGGTGTCTGTATACTGTATAAAATAGGTGTAAACTTCACTTGGCTTAGCCCTGGAGGTGCAGCCTCCCCTTTCGTGCTCTGAGCAGCACGGGGCAGGCGGGCTCTGCCCTGCCAGGCGGCGGGAGGGGGCCAGAGGGGCCCTGCCCAGAGGCTCCAGCACCTTCGGGCGCAGCAGGGGGGCAGGAGGGAGGGACCCTGAAAAGCTCTAGGAAAGGTGGGGGCTGTAGCTTCTTACTCTAGTGGAGTTTTTACACCATGCTGTAACATTTGAACTTTCACAAGAGATGTAATAATTTTGATAATAAAAATACTTAACTTGAAAACTAGTACTGTTGAATTTCTTACCACCTTGAGTGTTGGTGCCCAGGACATGGGGCAAGTGGGTGAGGGCATGTAAGTCTCTCTTCCCTGTCTCCTGCAGGGTAAGCAAATCCTTGCAGGAGCAGCCTTGCACACCTCCTTCCTGTCTTCTGCCAGGTGAACCTAGGAGCTACTGTGGGAGCTGCTGTTCCTGAGGAAATTCCCCAAGCTTCTGGCTGGGGTTGTGAGATTCGTGGCTCTGCTGCTGCTGGTCTTCTGGCCCAAGCTCATTTGGGGAGATGGATGTGGAGGATGTCCCCTGCACCACTGCACATGCTTTAAAACCTGTTTTCTGGTGTGCCAGAACCTGGTATCCAGAATTTTCATACTGCTTGCCTTTTCCTTAGGAAGCCTCACATGGGCTGAGCCTGTGGTGGGGCCTGCCAGGTGTGTCTGCAAGTGCTGAGGTGCCCATGGCTTCTGGTCTTTTACTGCCCTCACTGTGAGAATGTTCCTCCTGACACTCTGGGACAGTATTTGTCATGGTTCATTCTGTCCTTTTGCGTCCCCTGAAAGAGTGGCTCCATCTGCATTACTCCTTCCCTGAAAGCAACTGTGGGTAGCACGGACCCCGCTCTTCTCAGCCTCTTCTGCCATCTGCAGGGCTCAGCTGGGCTGTGAGCCTGTCCCACACCGGGCAAGCCAGACCTGGCCAAAGCTCTCTGCAAGTCCCAGAGCTCCCCATGCTGCCCTCACACAGCCTGGAATGCTCACCCCACTCCTCTACCAGACCATGCCACTAGACCAACTGGCCATGTAGTTTTTTTCCATCAAGACACTGCAAGTTGATGAATTTCAGGAGGTTCCAATCAGTCTGTGTTAATCAGTGAGCTGACCACTTGTGCACTGTGGACAGGCAGAAGGAACAGGTTCAAAGGCTCCTAGGGATGGGTGGGATCCCTGCCCCACCCCCTGCTTTGCCATGAAGTGGGACAGACCCTTTCTCTGGGGACTTCCTCTGGCCAGAGCCCCTCTTTGTGTGCCAGCCCAGGCGGGTGGAGGCTCAGCTCTGCAGGCTGCACGGTGGGCTCCCCACCACAGCACAAGACATTCACAGGGCCTTCTTTGGCCTCCTTGCAGACCACCTCCTTTGGTGATGGCCTGGAAGAACCCATCCCAACCCTCCGCACAACACAGGGCTCCGAGCTCATCTGGTTTGAATTATATTTTTCAATAAGGTTTTGTGAAACACTGTATCAAACTTTGTACTAAAATACAGATATATTACAGCTACTGTATTCCTTTCTCCACTGATTTTCTTAGTTTGTTTTTCCAATTCAGCTGGCAACAGCACTCGCAAGCTGGCAAGACCTGGGCGCTGCAGGTTCCTGTTGACCTCATTCTGGGGGGCAGCTGTCAGAGGGATGTGGGCACTGCTGGGCTCATGGCTGGTGGAGGGCACTGGCAGGAGTGCTGGCCCCCACTCCATCCCGGGTGGCTTTGGCTCCCAGATGGTGTTTTGGCACAGCTCCCTCCCCCACCCCGCAGGGCCTCAGGGCACCACTTACCTGCTCCAGCCAGCCCCGGGGGCCTGGTGAGGTGCTGGGTCCTGCAGAGCCCTTCACTGCCACCCCCCAGCAGCCTCTACGCTCCCCGGTCCCATTCTGCGCCCTGCTCCCGCTTGCCCTGCTCCCTGGCCTTGCCCAGAGTCTGGGTCCAGCCCTGCCAGGGCCCCCACAAAGCCCCTGGGGGCCCTGCCCTGGGCCCTGCAAGGAGCCCCAGCTGCTCGCACTGAGACACGGCCAGTGCTGAGGACTTTATTGCATTGGGAGGGCTGTGGTGACCTAAGCCCCTGTGGCCAGGGCAAGCCCACACACACACGCTGGTCTGGCCAGCAGAGCCACAGGCAGGCTGCAGCCACCCGTGCCAGGGTGTCGGCTCTCGGCTGCTGTGTGTGGGCCTTGGAGGCCGCCGGACTCAGCGCTGCCCCGGGCAGCGGCCGCCGGCTCCCCGCACGCCCTCACCACGGGCCAGCGAGGTACAGCCAGGAGGCCGGGTGGGGACAGGAGTGCTGGGGTACACCCGGCCGTGCCGTGTGGCAGGGAAAGCCTTGCTGTCACCAGTGGAGATAAAGCACCGTATGGGGATGGGGAGGGAAGGCGTTTGGCAACAGCCTGCGGCCGGCTCAGGGAGAGGTCTTGGCGAGGGGGTCCTCCTGTGCCCGCCCGGGGGTTTTGCATGTTCAGCTGCTCCCACTTACCAGGGCTTACATTCAACGGCGGCGCGAGTCGGGTGTCCCACGGCCGGCAGCAGCAAGGCCCCTGCGGTCCCCGTGCTGAGGGGAGCGAGCAGCAGCCTGCGGCCCCAGCCACGCACCAGGAAACACCATGTCCTGGGCTGGACTCCCGGGGCGGGGGGAGAGGGGGCTCGAGTCACTTTACCCTGTTTAAAGAATATGAATTTACATGTAAAAGTAGGGGTTGGGCCCCATCCCGGCCACCGGGTCCCCTGGCTGTGGAGACAGGATCACGGAGCTGTACAAAATGGGAGTGGGGAAGGTTCCGGGACCCGGAGCAGCCGGCACGGGGCGTCACTGGGTGCGCGTTCGGGTGGGAGGCAGCAGGTCAGGAGTCCTGGGGATGTAGAAATCTGTTAAAAACTCCAAGACTGTTTTTTCCTTGAAACAAAACCGCAGCTGGATTCTGTTCTTGAACAAAGCGGGTTTGAGGCATCCTCCCCCGGCGGCGGCCCGCAGGCAGCGGTGGGTACGGAGCTGGCAGGGTGCGTGGGATGGTGGTGCCGGCGTGGACATGGAGGTGGCCGTGGATGCGGCGGGCGGCTGGCGCATCCCTGGCACGGGCGCCGGGGCCCGGAGGGCGGCGCGGGACGCTGTGTGGCCGCTGGCAGCAAATGAAGGGCAGGACAGGGAGGGAGCGCCCAGGCTGCCGGCCATGGGAAGAGGGTCCTGCTGCGGATGGTCGGCCTTATATCCTCTGCGGGGAAAGTACAGCAGGTTGGGGATGGTCGGTCTTGGGCAGTTTTTACTGCACCATCATGCTACTTGCATGTGCCAGGCATATGCCTGTCCTCATCCCTGCCACCCTGTCTCTGCTGCCTCCCTTCCCCATTGCCCCTAACCCTGCTGCCTGCACAGCCAGGGTCTCCCGTCCCCATCCCGTCCCCAT
>VYXF01000187.1:13902-32131 GCA_013397295.1 Polioptila caerulea
GGGGGTCAGGGACTGGCAGGGGCTGCCCAGGGAGGTTTGGAGTGCCCATCCCTGGAGGTGGCACTCAGAGCTCTGGGCTGGGGACACGGTGGGGATTTGGTACAGGGTGGGTTTGGTGATCCTGGAGGTCTCTCCCAGCCCCAGTGATCCAGGAGCTGGCTGATGCCTGGGGGTGCTGCAGGTGAACCCTGGGCCCCTGTGCCTGCTCCCCTCTGAGCCCCAGCTCTCTGGGACATCCCTCTGCACAGCAATTCAGAGACACTTAGTTCCTCTTGGGTTTGTTTTTTTCCAGATTCCAGAGACTTACTAAAGGAATTTCCACAGCCCAAAAACTTGCTCAACAGCGTGATTGGCCGAGCCCTGGGCATTTCCCATGCAAGGGACAAGCTGGTGTACATCCACACTAACGGGCCAAGGAAAAAGGTAATCCTGTGCTACACAGAGAAGGGAGCCACAGAACTGCTCATCCTGGAAGTTACCTCCTAGAGAAAATCACTGAAGGGTTTTAATTCCACTTTAAAGTTGTGTGATAATCTTCAAACAGGAAATGCTCTCACTTCTTCCTATTTTTCCTGATCTTCATGTGCTCCAAAAGTGTATAAATGCAGGTGCTGTTCCTCTTTTTGTGTGGATATTTTTCTTTTAGGTGACTTGCTGCACCTGGCCTTTCTCAGCAGAAATACACAGTCTGTGCTTAAATGTGCTTCAAGATGTCCTACTGCCTTAGAAAATTAAGATTTAAAAGCTGTATTTTAGCCCTTAGGATCCCTACATTTGATGGTAGATTCCAGCAGAACAAATTCCAAAGCCTAAAATGTTCAATTTCAAGCAGAAAAGATGAGTTTCTTTGCAATGGAGGGAGGCTTCCAATAGTACTTTAGAGCAGAATGAAATGCAGCCTCTTTGTTAAATGAAGTGGAGGGTTTCCAAGCAGTTTTCCAGGTAGTTTGAGCTGTCACTGGCATGCCTGAGGCCCAAATCCGGGTCTGGGCCATGAACTGAGCAGGAATTCTTACCTGATGGTGCTCCATGGTCAAGGCTTTGCCTCCTCCTGTCACACCAGCTCTCATTCCAGAGCTGAAAGCCCTTTCCAGCTGAAGTTTAACTGTAACCTACATTCCAGGAAAAGACTCAGTTCTGATGGATTAACATTTTCCAATAACATTCTGTCTAAAATTTCCCAGACAGTTTTTATTGCCACATCCTTTTTAAGCATCCCTGGATTTTAGGGGATACATTAGTAATGTTACTTTAGAGTTCTTCATTATTTCTGTTTGTTTTTCTTGCTCTTTCTCAAGCAGTAGTGCAGTTTCCCAACTTACATTTTGGAATACCATAGCCAGTGCCTCATCCCTAAAATTTGGAATTCCCCAGGCAGTGCCTCATCCCTTTAGTTTGTGTAATTGGTTCCCATTCTTGCCAGCACTTAAATAGATTAATGTAGAGAGTAACTTCAGATTAAAAGAAAAAAACTGAACCAGGAAGACAATAAAGCAGATAAAGGAGCCCTGGGAAAGAAATGAGGGTTTCAAGAAAAAGCAACACAGCAAATGTGGACAGAGGGGCAGGTGAGAGCCTGCAGAGCTCTTGCTGGACATGAACAGGGGGCTCTGAGCACTTGCCCTTCCTGAGAGCCGTGTTTTCCCAGCAGGTCTGTGCTTTCCAGGCAGAGCCCCAGGTAAAATGCATAGCAGTTCCCTCTGGGAGCCAGGTTCAGGGCAGGAGGGCAGCCAGCCAGGTGCTGGAGGGTCAGGAGCCTGTGCTCCAGCCTCGGGGATGGGGCTTTCCCTGGCATCCACTGCTGCCTTTCATCTGTGCTGCAGAAGCAGGAGAGAATGCCCTAGGCATTTCCCTCTTGGAGCCTTGTGGCATCTGCAGGGCCAGGATCTGGGCGAGCTGTGGGTTTGGAGCACTTCTTTGAAGGTGGCAAGGTTCAGCTTTCAGCATCCTTTGCCTGTGCAGGTTTTCAGTGCTCCCTTGCAGGAGCTGAGGTTCTGCCAGTGCCTGTGCTGGGCTGGGTGCTGGAGTGCCTGGGAGCTGAGGCAGTGCTGTGCTGGTTCCATGGCAGTGAGGAAGCAGCTGGGAGGGTTTCCTTGCTGTGGCAGCTGGAAGGTGTTGGACAGGGGATCTGCTCCAGGGCACGCTCTGGCTGCTGCAGCGTGCAGTGGGACAGCCCTGGGATGGAATTGTTCCTGTCATGACCTCGTGGCTGTAATTTATCCCTCAGAGCTGGCACACTGTGACACCAGAGCCCATGCTGGACCCTGCAGCTCCTGTGGGGCTGTGGCACCTCTGTGCCCTGCTCAGCCTTTTCCTTCAGTGCTCCTGGAATGGAGCTTCCCATGAAAGGACCAGCGCTTTGTTCTCAGTTTTCCTCTGTATTTCTCTGTTTTGCCTGGGTGCAGAGGTGGTTGGAGTGGCTGTGCTCTGGTGGAGGGGAGAGCTTGCCCTGGCTCACCCAGTGGTTCTCCTTGCCTTTCAGAAAGTCACTCTCCATATAAAGTGGCCCAAGAATGTGGAGGTGGAGGGCTATGGGACCAAGAAGATCGATGCGGAGCGGCAGGCGGCGGCTGCAGCGTGTCAGCTCTTCAAGGTGAGCCCTGCTGCTGCCCAGCCTGGCCAGCCCCACCCTGCAGAGTGCAGCCAGCCTGGCCTGGGGATGGGGGCTCTTCCTCTCTGCCTGTGCACTCCCTTAGCTGGCCCCTCTGTTAGTCAGGGGCAGAGGGTGAAGTCTTGAGTCTGAATCCATTTGAGTCAAAATCCCACTTGTTCAGGTAGTCCTGGTCTTTGTTCCTGTTGTCCCTTAATCAGCTCCTTAGTCTCAGCATCTACAGCAAGTAGAGTTTCCCTCAGGTGGGTTTGCTGGTCACTGACTCCCACTCCTGCCAGCACAGCTGGGTGTGTTTGCAGTTGTAGGACCTTCAGAGCCTCCTCTTCCCTCTTCACCAAAGCCGGGGTGGCAATTAAATGTTGTAATTTACTGTTACTCTACAGTTACACTTTGTCTGGCACTTCTTTGTGTCTGGAAATGGGTGTGTGCAGCCAGTATCAAACAAGCACAGTAAAACTATAAAAGTCACTCTTGAAGGTGTTTTATAGCTGAGAAAAAGATGCAGTTTTATCTCCAGCTCTGCCCCTGGCTGTTCTGTGTTACCTTGAGCAAGTGAGACTGATTTTGGAGTTTCCTGTTGATCTGTGCAGTGGGAACAGGGATATCTCTGTGCTCAGGAGAAGATGGATGTGGGTGCTCTGGCAGTGAGACAGCTTTTGATTTCCTTGTGGATCAGAACACTCTGTGGGGAAACAGCCAGCCTTCAGAAATTCAGAAGGGCAGTGTGAAAACTCAGCTTAAGCTGATCCTCTGATCCTGTGATCAGCAAAACCTGTTTCACTCACTGGCTTCATTCCACCTCACTCAGCATTCACTGGGAATGCATTCTGGTTTTCTCCTCTCTAGTCCAGTTCCTTGCTTTCTTTGAGACCCTGGAGGTTTTCAAAGGAAGAAAAATAACCCTACTGATAGATTTTCCCCAAATTTTGAAAATGGCTGAAGTGTACTTTAGAACTCCAACCAAAACCCAACTCCCTGGAAGCACAGATTGAGCATGCAAAGCTTTCTTTGCCAGCTAAACTGGAACCTGGCAGTTCCAGATGGGGCCCTTGTGTGATCACTGCTATAGAAAGAGTTACAAATGCTGCCTTAAAAAGTCACCAGTACAAGAAAATGAATAGTGTCTACTTAGTGCAGAGAGTGAATACAGAGGCTTTGAGTAGAGCAGTGAGCCAGGTGAACTCACAGCACAAAATAATACAGCTTTTTCTAATACAGGGCCATTAAATGGCCTAAAGCTGTAACTTCTAATTTAATAGAACTAAAACTTATTGCAGCAGTCTGGTAATTTCGAAATGGTGTGTGCTGCACTCTGGATATGTCTGGAGCTTCCTGCAAGATTCAGTCCTAAATGGTGATGGTAGGAGAGTTTTTAATTACTGCAGACTTGCTTCTGAACCTGACGGATTAGGGATATTTTCCTGCTGCTTGTACAAATAACCGTTCCTGGGAAATAGAAGAAGATGAACCATTCTCTGAATTCTCACCCTGTATTATCCCAGATTATGCTAGTTCAGACTAGCCTTCCCAAAAAGATGCATTTCCTGCTCCGAGGGTGGTTTCAAAACTCCAAGGTGCTATATATAGCCAAGAGTTTGTAAAACCCCAATAAATCCTGGCCCACCCATTCATAAGGAGCTGTGTGGGGCTGAGAGCCATACCCTGGGAAGGGAGGGCAGGGACCAGCTTCCTGCTGGGACAGAGCAGTGGTGGGGGAAAGTTCAGAGCTCCCGAGAGTGCCTTTCCTCGCTCTCCCTTTGCGCGGGGAAGGAGGGGGCTGCTCCTGCGTGGGTTCCCAGAGCTGCAGGGGGTTCCCAGAGCTGCAGGGGGGTTCCCAGCACTGCCCCGTGTCTCTCCTGCAGGGCTGGGGCCTGCTGGGCCCCCGGAACGAGCTCTTCGACGCGGCCAAGTACCGGCTGCTGGCCGACCAGCTGGGCTGTCCCGACGAGCGCTGGTGCTCCGAGGGCAAGTGGCGCTCCAAGTCCGGCCCCTCCCTCGCCGACCTGTCCACCTGCTGGCGCCGCATGGAGCCCGACGAGGCCATCCAGCCCATGGAGCAGGGCAGGATGCCCAAAGCCATGAGGAGGGAGGAGCTGGAGGAAGGGGAGCTGGAGGAGGGGGAGCTGGAGGAGGGGGAGCTGGAGGAGGAGGCGATCGATGTCTCGGATTACCTGCCCATGGCACACCAGGACGCCCGGACCCCGGGCAGAGATGCCAGGTGGGTCTGGCTGGGAATGCTGAGCCAGGGCAGAGGGAAGGGAGGGTTTTCCTGGAGCTGGGGGGGCCTGGAGATGGGCCAAAGGAATAGGGGGGCAGCCTGGTTTTATGCCTGGCTGCCACACAGGGAATGCGTAAACTTCTTCCCTGCAGCTCTGTCCCTGTCTCCCTGACTGCTGCCAGTCTTGTTACCTGCCTGATTGTTCTGTGCCTAAAAACATTCCCATCCCCAGAAGTGGTGCGTGTGCACTTCCACCAGGTTTTGACCACCCTGGTTTTGAGGGCAATGTTAAATCTGCTCCCTTCCTTCCCCATAGCTGCCTGCTTGACTTTCTGAGCACAAATCTTGGATTTTTAATAGGCAGCAGGAGCAAGATCTGTAAGAGATGTATGTGATGGTGGTTATTTCTGTGATGTGGTCTTTAAATTCAGAATTATTTATTAATTAAATCTCTTTCAATCTGTTGATGCCATCTGGTTTCTAGCCTTGGTGTACAGGTTTGATCACTCTGTAGGAGGTGGCTTTGCTGGGCTGGGTGGCTGTGGCTGACAGATTTCAGTAGCAAGGACAGCTGGACTCTGCCCATGAGCAGAATTACCTGGGCTTTAACTGAGTAGTTTCAGAGCTCAGTAGCACTCCTGCAGTGAGGTAGGGCTGAACACAAGTGGGCATTTGTTCATCTGACTCTCCTCGTGTCCCGTGCAGCCGAGGAGGGAGCTCCATTGAAATGACAGACGACAACACCGCCATCCGTGCCCTGACGCAGTTCCCACTCCCCAAAAACCTCCTGGCCCAAGTGATTCAGATTGCAACCTCTTCCTCCACAGTCAAGGTAAGGTGCTGTCCTCACCCCTGCCAGGGACTGGAATCACTTTGGATGCTTTCTTTGGGCAGCAGAACTGGGGAGAGGAGGGAAGTTAAAACTAGGCCTAGAGAAATTGGTGTGAACAACAAAGACAAGACTTTGTGGTGAGAACTGAGGAAATGTCTTAATAGAACCATGAGGAATGTTGCTCCTGAGGCCAAGGCAGTGGAGGAGCTGCTATCTGAATGAAGGAGGTATTTTCTAAGGTTTCCTTTCCCCATATAGCTGCAACAAGCACAAGTTTGTGTTGCTGGGAGCGATGTGTAACTTCTGTGCTGATAGAATCTTTCCACAACTCGATTCTTGCCCGTGATCCTCCTTCCCAGGATGTGTCACCCCCTCCCAGGGCTCGTGTGCTCAGCAGAAAGGAGCTGAGCTCCACCCTGAGGCTCTCGGGATGTTCCCCACAAAGTGAGAGTTGTCTGCTCTCACTTTGGCTTAGACAGCGCCTTGTGAGCTGGGAGGTGGAGTCCAGTGCAGAACCTTCTTCTAGTGCTCTGTTAAAAATATCCAACAAAAAACCCCATGGTGGAAGGTCCAGAGGAGCCACACAAGGAGTGGCTGAGGTCACTGGGTTGGTTCAGCTGGAGCAGAGCAGAGCTCAGTGGGGGCTGCAGCCCTTCCCAAGGGATGGCTCCAGTCTCTGCTCCCTGAGACAGTGACAGGGCCCAGGAAGCAGCTGGAGCTGTGCCAGGGCAGAGTCAGGCTGGACTCAGGGAAAGGTTCTCTGCAGAGGGTGCTGAGCACAGCCCCAAGGCTGCCAGAGCTCCAGGAGCATTTGGACAGCGCACCCAGGCACAGGCTGGGGCTGTTGGGGTGTGTGTGCAGGGCCAGGGAGGGGCTGGGGGGTCCCTCCATGCACAGGCTGTCCCACAGAGCCTGCTGCTGTTCCTGCAGGAGTACATGCAGTTCCGCACCGTGGGCACCAAGACCAAGATCTGCAAGCTCACTCTGCGCTGGCCCTGCCCCATGACCTTCGCTGCCAAGGGCCGGCGCAAGGTGGAGGCTGAGAACAAGGCAGCAGCTCTGGCCTGTCAGAAGCTCAAGGTGAGTGCCCCTGGCTCCTGCATCCCCTGGGGATGTGCCTGTGGATACGGGCTCCTTGTGCCTCGCTCGCTGGCTTTGAGCCTGACAGGGCTCAAAGGAAACTTCCTGATCTTGCACTTGTGTAATCAGCTAATGCTTAATGAGCTCATGCTTAATAAACATGTATTTCCAAACCTTGGGATTCACAGCATGCCAGAACCACAGCAAGGGACTCACAAGAGGGTTTTGCAGTCGTGGCTGCTGTTCTTCTGATGGGTCTGTTAAAGACCTTTCAAGTGTAGTATCAGGGCCGGTGGTTGGTTCTGGTGTGTCTGGTTCTCCAGAGGTGCAGTGGGATCATGTCTGCTTATGCTGTGGCAAGAAAAGCAGGAATTGATGGATTTGGGATGGTAAGGAGTTGGCCTATCCAAACATGGGATCCAAGTGCTCTGTGTCCCAGCCCTTGGTGTGAGCAGCCTGATGGTGTTGTTTGCCTGTTCCCTGCAGAGCCTTGGCCTGGTGGACAAGAACAACAACCCCCTGAGCCATGCCATGTACAACATGACATCCCTGCGGGAGCTGGGCGAGAACCAGAGGAAGCCCTGCCACATCAAAGTCCCTGAGGCCACCCTGCGCAAGATTGAGAACTACCTGAACCACGTAAGGCTTGGCCCCTTGAGGGTCCCCTTTGCCTGATCCCAGTTCACTTCAGGGACTGGATGTGTTTGAAAGCTTCCTGTCAAAATGCTGAGGGAATTAATGCTTGGATTGTTGCTGCAAAACCTCATCAGTCTCTGCTGCTCTTTGGGGAAGGAAGACCCTTTCTAGGCAGTGGCCTTCCCTTTTGGAAGACTGTGGCATTCTTAAGGTTGAATCTGAAAGTTGTGATTGATGAAAAGTCCGGCAACTTTTAATCCTGTGAACATCTGGGCTGATGCTTTGATTTGTGTTCTAGACAATTCCTGACCTGTTGCTCCTTGTAGTTCTTCCTGTGGGTTGTGGGACTTCTGTTTTTTCTTTTGCCAAGAGAGAATATTTCTGGCTGAGCCAAAAGCTTGTGTTTTGCATAATTTATGTGTCTGGGTGATGGTGTAACTTGATAGTTTCCAAAAGTTGTCTTTGAGGGGCTGTTGAATTGGAGAGCTGAAGTTATGGGTCTGTGCCCATCAGTTCAGGCAGCAGCGCTGATACCCCTCCTAAAATAAGGAATGCAGCAAGGAACACACCAGGGGCTGCCCAAATTCGTTCTCACTCCAAATAACCTCAGTTCAGAACGTGACTGAGTTACCTAGGATCCGAGGAGGCCTTGGCAGAGCCTTGGCCAAGCCAGACTGGCCGAGTCTGTTCCAGGCCCTTGTTTGTTTCTGTCCTTCTCAGGACCGGTACTAACCTTGCTGTCCTTGCCAACTTCCTCCCCCCTCCCAGTACCCCGTGGACATCAGGGAGTCCAGGCCCCGGATTGCTGATGACATGATGAACTTGACCAAGGAATCGGGTGCGATCAGCGATGCCATCACGGGGAAGACCTACATCCCCATGCTGGAAGCAGAGGAAGTGCGCCTTAGCCAGAACCTGCTGGCCCTCTGGAAAAGGAGAGGAGCCTCCTGGCAGGAGAGCCACCCGCTACCAGTAGACCCTCACAAGGACACCATCCTGTCAGCCATCGAGCAGAACCCCGTGGTGGTGATAGCAGGAGACACGGGCTGTGGGAAGACCACGCGCATCCCGCAGCTGCTGCTGGAGCACTACATCCTGGAGGGCCGCGGCGCGCGCTGCAACGTGGTCATCACCCAGCCCCGCCGCATCAGCGCCATCTCGGTCGCCCAGCGCGTGGCCCAGGAGCTGGGGCCCAACATGAGGAAGAACGTGGGCTACCAGGTGCGGCTGGAGAGCAAACCCCCTGCCCGGGGAGGGGCCCTGCTCTTCTGCACCGTGGGCATCCTGCTCAGGAAGCTGCAGGGCAACCCCAGCCTGGAGGGCGTCAGCCACGTGGTGGTGGATGAGGTGCACGAGAGGGACGTGAACACGGATTTCCTGCTCATCCTGCTCAAAGGCATCCAGAAGCTGAACCCTGACCTGCGCCTGGTACTCATGAGTGCCACGGGGGACAACCAGCGCTTCTCCCACTACTTTGGGGATTGCCCTGTGGTCAAGGTGCCGGGCTTCATGTACCCAGTGAAGGAATACTACCTGGAGGAGATCCTGGCCAAGCTGGGCCGGCACCGGCACCGGCACTACGAGATCAAGGTGGGTGTGCAGCGAGGGGGGAAGCTGTCCCCCTTGCATGGGGCACTGGCTTCTGGCCTATCAGCAGGGGGACAGTCTGGGCCTGGGGCTGCTCCTGCTTCCCTCTGGTTGTTGGACAGTGTTTGCTCTGCTTTAACTCCATGCCAGTCCTCGTGAGGTGAAGTCAGCTTAGTAGGACCCCGGAGTATTTTGATTAAATTATGCATAAAGATGACTTCGCATTGGGGTCAAGTTGCTTTTATCTCCCTTTAATGGGAAGTTTGATGTTTGAGTAGGCTGAGAGCTCATTGCTGTGTGTACACAGACACAGAGTTGAATGTTTGCACATCCCAGGACTGGGATGGTTGTGCCTTCCAGCACTGTTACCTCAGTGCTCACCGTCCTGCATGACCAAATTCCCTGACTGCTGCTTTCTGCAACTGGTCTGACCCCCTGGAAAATGCCCTCCAGACATGTGCTGTGCTCTGGGTAATCCTACACCACTGGTGGGTCAAGGAGTCACACAGTCACAGAGGTTGGCCGGCACCTCCAGACGTTTTCCTGTCCAACCAGCTGGTCTGGAGTCTGTCAGCCCGTTTTTCCAGCCTGGAGAGATCCCTCCCTGTGGCTGAGCAAGTGTCTGGAGTATCAGCCACTTCTCCCAGTCCTGGATCATCAGCAAACTCGCTTGGGGTATCCCATTGCCTCCAGGGCACTCTTACTGTTTCTGTTGTGGCAGGGATTTTATCTGAGCTTTAATGGTCTGTTCCAAATCCCTGAGAGCTACAGGAGCTGCTGCTCGGAGCCTGATGGATTTGAACTCCCAGGTGCATGTGGCAGTTCTGTCCACAAAAATCTCGTGGGAATTCTGTTACTTGCAAGGTGCTGTTCAGCAGAAGTGCACAGATCTGGCCAGTGGGAAGGGACTGTGCATGCTCTGCACAGCAGGGAAACTGGCAGCGGTTGTGACCAGAGCAGGTTCCAGATGGAGCCCAGACCAGGCTCCTGGCTCCAAGTCCTGGGCAGGCTGTCCAAGTGCAGGCTGCAGGGGGTCCTTTGGAGTGCCCCTGAGCTGAGCTGAGCTGTGCTGGGCTGTGCTGACACCCCCTGACCTGCCTGTCCTGTTCTGCCCAGCAATCCGACGATGAGTGCGTCCTTGACCTTGACCTGATCACCGACCTCGTGCTGCAGATCGATGCCCACGGAGAGCCAGGTGGGTCCTGCCTGGCCCCCAGCTCTTCCTTCTGCTGGGGGGAGAGAAAGGGAGCCCCTCCAGAGCCTTTGCAGAGACACCAGGGACAGCTCACCTTTGCTGAGCCTCTTGTGCACGGGCTCCTTGAATTCCTGCTGATCCAAGTGGCCTCGAGCCGTGGGGCACAAGCAAATTCTGAGTCTTCAGCTACAACAGGGTTGGATTCCTCAGTGTCCCGGGCAGCTGTTCCAGGACTTGTCTGTGCTCCAGCACTGGCAGCCTTGTAATAATAAAATAAAATACCTTTTGTATTGGAGCCCTATCCCTGTCAAATACCCTTGAAGCTTTTGGGAAGAAGTCAGGACTCTCCTGTGTCTTCCAAGAGATTTAAGTGTTTCAAAGCCCATGGGTATTCACTGTCAAACTCCAGGTAGCCTGGCTGCTTTCTGCCCTGGAAACCTGTGTCTCCAGCTGGGGAAAAGCACTTGGATTTCGAGGCTGTGTGTTCCTAACTCCTGGTGTGTTCCAGGTGGGATCCTGTGTTTCCTCCCTGGCTGGCAGGAGATCAAAGGGGTGCAGCAGCGGCTGCTGGAGATGCTGGGCTCACAGAACAGCCGCTACCTCGTCTTGCCAGGTGAGAGGGCAGGGCCAGCCCCTTCTTCCCAGGATTGAGGAGAATCTGGGACAATTGGCTTGATGTGCCCCCTCAGCTTTGCTGTGGTACAGAGCTGGTGAGCTTTGATGTCCCAGCTGTATAATGATGTGTGGTTGAGTGTGAGTAACAACTCCTAGCAGAGGCTGAGTAACTCCTGGGTCTGATCAAAGAGAGTTGCTTCCCATTTGCCTCCAGCAGTTTGGAATTAGGCAAGGGGAAGGCAGCTCAGTTCTGCACTGCTGTAGCTGCATGCTGAGCCTGCACAGAAAAGATCTCAGGACCTGTTCTGTGGGATGCAGGTGGACTCTGGAGCTCAGCTTTGATCAGTGAATTTAACATTCCTTGCCCCAGGAGGAGATTTACAACAAAAGCCAGTTTTGCTCTGCAAAGCTCTTAAGGATTTGGGCATTTTTTGTTTGTTTTTAGCAGCTCTGCCTGTTCAGTGTGAAACCAGGCCAGGCAGGAGCAGAGCTATGAGCAGCTGGGCTGTTCATAAGTGCAGGTGTAGTTTGGTGGAAAGTGCCTGCTCTCCTCTGCTGGGAATTCCTGCGTGGCACTGAGCTGTGGCAGAGCAAAGCTGGGGCACAGGACAGCCACAGGCCCTCACTGAGAAGCACTTCTGACAGAGTGGGCCCATGTGACAGTGAGAATTCCCATTCCCCTGCCCCAAGGGACTTTGGAGGAGGGGCAGCTGCAGAACAGGACTGTGGGAGGGAGTGGGATTTCTGCCAGGGATATTCCTGGGGTGCCACCAGGCTCTGGGACTGGAGGAGGTGAGCAGAGCTGCTGCTGCTGCTGAGCCACAGGTTGAAGCAGCTGAAATGAGGCCTTCCCAAATGACTTGTGGAAGATTTTTCCTGGGATCTGGCTGGCAAGAAGCTGCTGGCTGTGACCACTGGCAGCTGGTGTCCCCCGTTTTCGGAAGTGAGAGGTGACGGTGCAAGGAGAAGCTCAGCTGGCAGGTCTGACTCTGGTTTGATTTCCCAGTGCACTCCAACATCCCCATGATGGACCAGCAGAACATCTTCCAGAGGCCTCCACCGGGCGTCAGGAAGATCGTCCTGGCCACCAACATCGCAGAGACCTCCATCACCATCAACGACATCGTGCACGTGGTGGACAGCGGCACGCACAAGGAGGAGCGCTACGACCTCAAGACCAAGGTACTGCTGCCCTGCTGCCTCTGACCCGGCTGGGACACTGCAGCAGAGGGCTGTGGTCAGAGCAACATCTGAGGTGCCATTAATGGGATGATGGAGCTGCTTCCCTTGTGGCCCCTGGGGCACAGGCGTTGTGTTGTTTGGGGAGAGTGTTTGACTCCTCATCAGTGTTTGCTGTGTCCAAGCTCTGGGCCAGGCTCCCCATCAAATTCTGGGTTTTGCCAAACAAATTTAAGGCAAATCCTACTCCCTTCCCATCTCTGTTTCACTGTAGAACACCTGTAGCTTTTCGGTTTGCTTTCAGCCTTTTTCTATGATTTCATCAAAAACCTCTTGCTGGCCCTCGCAGGGCAGCCCTGATCTGTTACATCCTGCTCTTGTTTCCAGCTGTCCTGGCCCAATCCCTTCTTCCTCAGCTTCCCGAGGGAAATCCACTGCCCCCAAGCCCATTCCTGGCAATGCTGGGCCCTGAGCTTGGCAAGGCTCTTGTTTGTACACCTTGGCAACTAAGTGAAGGCAACTGTGCTGCTGCTGCTTTTGGGAAAAGGAATTCTGCCAACATCCCTCTGCCTCTGTTCTAGAACATCATCTCCCAGGGCCAGGTGCCATTCACACCTTGGAGCTGTGGTGGTTTAAAGCCGGCCCTGTGGTATTTGCCCAGTTTTATCCCGGTTCAGAATGCAGACCCCGAGGCAGGGCTGGGGCCAGGGATGAGTGTCCAGCAGGTGGCACTGGGTGCCATCCACGCTGCCCCGGAGCTGCTGCTGGACAGAGACCAGCACTGCCAGAGACAGGAGGGTGGGAAAGGCTTCCCTGGCCCTTTGGGACCCTTCATCAGTCGTGAGAGTCTGAGCTCTCTTGGCTGGGTGGAAAGATGGAAAAGGGAGGGGCTATGGATATGGATATGGGCCTGGAGTGACAGGACAAGAGGGAACGGCTTCCCACTGCCAGAGGGCAGGCTTAGATCACAGAATGACACAATCCCCAGGTTGGAAGAGACCTCCAGGATCATTGAGTCCAACCCAGCCCTAACTCCCCAACTGGGCCATGGCACTGAGTGCCACATCCATTCAGTTCTTAAACACATCCAGGGAGGGTGACTCCACCACCTCCCCGTGCAGAACATTCCAGTACTTGATCACTCTTTCTGTAAAAAACGTTTTCCTAATATCCAACCTGTATTTCCCTTCACACAGCTTGAGACTGTGTGATGGGATACTGGGAAGGAATTCTTGGCTGTGAGGGGCTGGAATGGATTTTCCAGAGAAGCTGTGGCTGCCCCTGGATCCCTGGAAGTGTCCAAGGCCAGGCTGGAGCAGCCTGGGACAGTGGAGGTGTCCCTGCCCATGGATGGGATGGATGGGATGGACTTTAAGGTCTCTTCCAGCCCAGAGCAGC
Source organism: Polioptila caerulea (assembly GCA_013397295.1). NCBI lineage: Eukaryota > Metazoa > Chordata > Aves > Passeriformes > Certhiidae > Polioptila > Polioptila caerulea. Next base: position 27,254 of record VYXF01000187.1, read on the forward strand.
CTGGTTGGAACAGGACAGAGGTGTGGGAACGCTCACCCTGCTGCTGTCCCTGCAGGTGTCCTGCCTGGAGACCGTGTGGGTGTCCAAGTCCAACGTGGTGCAGCGGCGCGGGCGCGCCGGGCGCTGCCAGTCAGGCTTCGCCTACCACCTGTTCCCGCGCAGCCGCCTGGACAAGATGCCCACCTACCAGGTGCCCGAGATCCTGCGCACGCCCCTGGAGAACCTGGTGGTGCAGGCCAAGATCCACATGCCAGAGAAAACGGTGAGCACAGCTGCAGGCACTGAGCAGGGGCTGTGGAGCCCCAGGGACAGGAGGAGGAAGAGCCCGGAGTGCTGCTTGCTTGAGTTCTTGCTTTGCTAAACGTGGTGCTGTCCAGGGAAATTCAGACCAGGAAATGTGTAGATCCCTGAGATTACAGTGTCTGGAAGCTTGAAGGAATGGAGAGGGCTGAGCTCATATCCCTGGAGGCAAACAAAGAGGGAATTGTGCTGCAGTCTGAGTTCCTAAGGGCTCTCACACCTGTAAGGCTCACTTTTTCCCTTTTCCCTTCCCCTGCTGTCTTGCAGGCAGTTGAATTTCTCTCCAAGGCTCTGGACAGCCCTGACATCAAAGCTGTGGATGAAGCTGTGATCTTGCTGCAGGAGATTGGTGAGTTAATTCCATATCCTGGAAACACGTTTGCTGTCTCAACATGGGAAGTGGGACCTGGCACAGGCTGCTGTGGGGCAGACTGTCCCTGGATGGGGATAGCAGTTGATAGTGACTTCCCTAAACCACGTGCCCTGTGCTGTTTTATTTCCCACACTGCTTTGCTTAAAAAATGGGGATAACTTTCCAAGGTTAGAAAAATAAAGGAGAGGCAGCAGAAAGAAGGGAAGTGGTGATCTGGAGTTCAGAAGTGGGTGACAGAAGGAAGGAAGTGGTGATCTGGAGTTCAGAGGTGGGGGACAGAAGGAAGGAAGTGGTGATCTGGAGTTCAGAGCTGGGCCTTGTTGATGGTCCTATGGCTGTGACAGCTGTTTCTTTGTCCTAAGCTCAGTTAGACCTGGGTTATTCTGCGTGCTTATGGCAGGCCCCTGTCCGTGTGCCTCTTCTGGAGGCCACCCCAAATCTTCCCAGCCCTGGCAGTTCCCACATGCCCTGTTTTGGCTGCTCTGGGAGCTGATGGATGTGCCACATGGTTGGCTCTTGCAGGAGTGCTGGACCAGCGGGAAGCCCTGACCACTCTGGGCAAACGCCTGGCCCAGATCTCCACGGACCCTCGGCTGGCCAAGGCCATTGTCCTGGCCTCCATCTACCGCTGCCTCCACCCCCTGCTGGTCATCGTGTCGTGCCTGACGCGGGACCCCTTCAGCAGCAGCCTGCAGAATCGCGCCGAGGTGGACAAGGTGAGGAGCCCCCGGCACAGGAGGGCAGCCGGGGCTGGGGGCTGCCCGTGGCTCACCCCAGTCCCTGTCCCAGGCCAAGGCCGTGCTGAGCCGGGAGAGCGGCAGTGACCACCTGGCCTTCGTGCGGGCGGTGGCCGGCTGGGAGGAGGTGCTGCGGCGCAGGGACAGCCGTGCCAGGGACAACTACCTGCAGGACTACTACCTGTACGGGCCCAGCCTGCGCTTCATCAACGGTGAGTTCGGAGTTCCTGCCCCTCCCCTGCCCCGGGAGGCTGCTGCACCCGGAGGGACACGGGGCAAAAATGGGCCCTGCTGGCCAGGCGACTCTGGGACTGGGCAGGCTCTGGCTTTGGCCCAGGACAGGTCTGCTGTCCCAGCTCGGGCTGGTGCTGCCCTGCTGAGGTGATTTATTCCATGGGGGAAGGAGAGGGTGAATCTCATCCCTGGGGCTGTCTCCTCCCTCCAGGCCTTGTCAAGCAGTTCTCTGAGAACCTGTACGAAGCCTTCCTGGTGTCGTCCCCATCCGACTGTACCATGCCCTCGTCCGTGTGTAACCAGTACAGCGAGGAGGAGGAGCTGGTCAAGGGCGTCCTCATGGCTGGGCTCTACCCCAACCTCATCCAGGTACTGGCACTGCCATCGCTCTCTGGGGGTGGCTGTCACAGCAGGTGGCACCAGGAACTGCTGAGGTGCCGGAGAAGCTTCTGCTCTCTTGGGCACGAGTGTCCAAGCCAGGCATCCTTCCCTGGGCTACGGCCTGTGCTCCAGTGCTGTCCCTTATCCCCACTCACGAGGAGTGGCCACCCTGGCTTGTGTGGGTCCATCCTTAGGTTCTCATCACTTGGTTTGGGTGCCACTGAAGTGGCATTTTTTTCCTGTTTGCTGCCTGAGGTGGCATCTCCCTCCTCCTGTTGTCCATGGTGGCACTGGGTGACTGACCAGTGTGGTCACCCCAGGAACGCATTCTGCTGACCCACGGAGCTCCTGGGGGAGGAGGGACATCATCCCCTTCCACCTGTCAGAGACTGTGCTGTGGCTGTCAGGGCTGCTGCTGCTGCAGGCGTGTGACAGTCCCCTCCCGTGGCAGGTGAGGCAAGGCAAGGTGACGCGCCAGGGGAAGTTCAAGCCCAACAGTTACGCGTACCGGACCAAGGCCGGCACCGTGCTGCTGCACAAGTCCACCATCAACAGGTGGGTGGCTGGGGAGGGGGGTCCCACGGGGCAGTGGGGGGGTCCCACAGGACTGACAGGGCTGCTCCTGCAGGGAGGCATCCAAGCTGTACAGCCGCTGGCTCACCTACTTCATGGCTGTCAAGTCCAACGGCGGCGTCTTCGTGCGCGACTCGTCCCAGGTGCACCCGCTGGCCGTGCTGCTCATGACTGACACCGACATCCACGTGCGAGGGGAGTGCTCCCTGCGTGCTCCCTGCGTGCTCCCTGCGTGCTCCCTGCGTGCTCCCTGCCTCCGCTTCCTGCTTCCCGAGGCTCTCGGGCTGGGCACGCCTTGCTGTGGGGGGCGTGGGTGGTTTGTGAGCTGTTCTGCAGGGAGACAAAGGCAGCCCCGCCAGGCTGAGCCTTAGGACTGTGCCTGATCATCCCGGGGAATTGAGCTGAGCTGAGCTGAGCTGGCAGGATCCCACTTGTCCCTGGGGACGTGTCCCTTCAGCCTGTGGGGTTTTGGCAGTGCTGCAGTCGGTCTCTAGCCCGCGAGCTCAGTAGGGCTATGCCATAGTCACCTCACTGTGGGAAACTGGGGGGATCCCAGCTCAGAGCTGCCTGGCTTTTGTGGGAGCTGTGGGCCCAGTTGAGTCCCTGGATGGGGCTGGAATGATTGTGGGGAGGAGCTGCCTCGGGGCAGGGGAGGAGCCCCAGCAGTCCCGTTCCCTGCTCACGCTCTCTCCCTCCCTCCCTCCCCCGAGATGACGGCTGGCGAGCGACGGTGTCCCTGACGGACAGCGACCTGCTGGTGCTGGAGGGGGACTCCTACACCATCCGCCTGCTGCGCGACTTCCGCGTGTCCCTCTCCAAGATGGTGGAGACGTGCCTGTGCTACGAGATGGCCGCGATCCCCGGGGACCTGCACCACCAGCACAGCCAACTGCTCGACATCCTGGTGGATCTGCTCAAGGGCCCTCCCGGCAGCTTCGGCTCGTAGGCGGGGCTGCAGCCTCGTGTGGGGACTTGTAATTTGTATAAAGATGTTCACAAATGTTTATTTAAATAAAGTTCTATTTATCCCTTGTGAAGTCATCTCTCTCCATCCTAGAAGATTAATGTTGTCTGAATCTCCTGCTGTCGGCTCCGTGCATGGTCCCCGCGTGGGAAGAGCAGCGCAGTCCCGCCGGGAATGGACTGGGAGCGCCGACGGACCCCGGCGCCAGCTCCGTGGACACCCACCCGCCTGCTCCGCCTGTGCCAGGCCAGCCCCTGGCTGGCCACGAGGACACGGCTGCTGCGGGCCCTCCTCTGCCCCCTCCCCACGGGGCCAGAGCCGCTCCGGGCTCAGGAGGAGGACGGATGTCCCGGCTGTGCCAGGATGGTGGATCCAGCAGCTCCGGCAGGGAGGGGATCGCCGATCGTTGTCTCTCCACGTGGAGGAAGCCTCGAAAGCCCCGGATGGAGAGGAATTCCACGTGGGATCCGAGGGGCCCTGCCAGCCCCAGCACAGTCGTGGCGTCTGAGTGTGAGATGTGACTTGTCCTTCCCAACCTGCCTGTACTTCTCGTCCTCTTGCGTTGTTCCTATGATTTTTTTTTAATTCCTGTTCTCCCCACGTGGAGGAGGCCGGATCCCTGTCCCTTGTGCAACACAGGACGTGATTGTAGCTGCCAGGCTGCCTGTGAGCGCTGCTCCTGCGGGAAGCCAGGAGCAGAGGCACAAAATCCTTTGTTTTCTATGAACAGGGACCATATTTCTGTGGAAGGAGGATTGTGACAGGCACAGCACTCACGGAGGAATCTGGAGTTTAATCCCAGCTTTGCCTTGGATTCTCTGTCCGAAGAAGACAGTGACCTACCTCACAGGGCTGTTGTGAGGGTCGGGGTTTGTAACGGGAGCCCTCGGGCCCAGGGCTGTGCCCCCCGGGGCCTGGGCTCCTTTCTTTTTATTCCCATTTCTTACGCTCTTTGTACCTGCAGCCGGGAATGGGGGCGAGGCCGTTTCCATGGCACAAGGGCTCTGCCCCGGGGCCACCCTTTGGTTCTCCCAGTTGTACCATTTAAGTTACTGCTCATGGGCTGTAAAGGCGCCGTGGCTGTGCCAGCACAAGGCCCGGGGGGGCCGCCTGAGGCTCCGCTGCCCCCGGCCCTGGGGACGCCGGCGCGGGGCCCTTGGAGTCCTGCAGCCTGGGGTCACTCCAAACTGCTCATCTTCATTTCACTTGCTTGAGGTTGTCACTATTATTTGACCAGTGTTTGTTTCTTTTGGCCTGTATAATGGGCAGTATTGGTTTTCCCTTCCAGCAGGTTTAAAAAAAAAAGAAAAAGACAA
>VYXF01000188.1:3730-23422 GCA_013397295.1 Polioptila caerulea
TTTGGTTTGGTTTGGTTTTGCACAAAGCAAGTCCTGTGCAGGAATTTCCCCCAGCTCCCATCGCTTCCAATTGATCCCAGACCATAGGTGACACCCCCATTTTTTAGGCACTTTTCCAAGGGAGCTGTCACTTTGCTGAACCCATTTTTGCATTCTGGCCCACTCCACCCCCTCCCTGGCCCCCAATCAGAGTCAGGAAATAGTTTCTCCTCTAAGTCCAATTGATTTTTTTTTTCTCCCCTATGGAAATTTTCCTGTGTATAAAATGACAAAGGAAATGTTTAATTAAAGAGGAACAGCCTGACTTGGCAGTTTTGCGAGACAGAAGATGGCTCTTTAGTATTTAAAACTAATTTCACAATTCAAATTGGACTTTTTTTGAAGTATACGAATGAGACATAAATATAGGCTTATCAATCTGCTTAAAAATTTCATTCACATCATGGAAAATGTTTTTCATTTATTAAAAATATCACATTTGGAGACTAGAAACAGTAAAGTGCATGAAAAGTTTCAAATAGAAATTCAAGAAAATCTTATAGCAGCAAAAAAGCAGAATAAAGAAAAACTTAAAAACACAGACACGACCTTTTCCTATCACTGTGCCTTTTTTTTTTTTTTTAAACATTAAGCAGCCAAACAGGGTTTTGTTTTGTTTGTTTTTTTTTCAGAAAATTGCATCATGTTTAATGCCTCTTGAGGCACAAGGTTTTGAACTGGCCACCCAGAGCATTAAAAGGAAAGAAAACAAGGATTTCCAACACATCCAAAGAGCATTAAGATTTGGGAAGGAACCAGCAGCTTTTTACTTCAGCCCTGACTGACAACAGCTCCCAAACAAATTGGAATCAGGATTTAGAGCTCGAATTTGATCACAGATACTTGGCTATCTTTGGTTTTCTGATAGTACTGAGATGAGGGGCAGGGCCATGCTGCCAATCATTTCTGGTCAGGTACTAAGTGCTTTGCTAATGTGCAAAATTTATGTTGGATGCAGAGTCAAGTCTCCATTTTGGATTCAAACGAACAGTATTTTTAATGTTCTTCCTACAAAACAAGCCTCTCTAGTTTTGTTTTTCTTTCTCCTAAAAGGTTGGCTCAATTTGCCACGTTCTGGAAAAAAGCATTACCTTGAAATACGTTAAATGCAAGTTTTTGAATCTCTTTTGTCCATTTAGAAGTGCAGCTTCCTACTGAAAAAAATAAAGCCAGTTTAAGGTAAAATAAAAAAAACCCAAAAAAACAAAAAAAAACAAACCCAAAGCCTGAAATTAAATTAAAAACCTGGAAAGGGGAATAATACTTTGGTTCCAGCCCTAGTGCCAAACGATACCGATATGCACCAAAATGTGCAAAAAATCTCATCTCAAAACACATAAGGAAAGGAGCTCGAAGAAGCAGCTGCAGGTTGGCCATACTTCACTCCTATGTGGTGGGATTTACAAGTGTACAGGTCCGTGAGGCAGGCGGGGGCGGCACTACCTGCGGGAGGGCAGGTGCACCCCGTTCACCAGGGGCAGCAGCGGCGGCTGCAGCTCCAGCTGCGTCAGCAGCGAGAAGTGGTCGGAGGGGATGTGCGGGTGCGGGCAGCCCGTGATGTTGTTGTCCACCAGCCACTGAGGGTCCAGAGGCCCCAGGACTCCCAGCACGTTCATGTGAGTGTTGGAGTAGAAAATGTAGTCAATCACACCCTGCGGAGAGAGCGAGAGAGCGCAGTGAGGGCGGGGCACGCCCTGCCTGCAGCCTCATCAACGCGGGGGAGCGGCACAGCAGAGCCCGCCCACTCCCAGAGGTCGCGGCTTACTTTGAAGTCAAAAGTGTAATTGGTGTAAGGCATCAGGTTGTTCTCGTAGGCGCTCTTGAGCTGGAAGCCGTGCGTGATCCTGCCCTCCGAGGCTCCGTTCTTGCCGTTGCCGCTGAAGTTCATCAGACACTCGTTGTAGCGCAGCTCCTTGAAGTCCTTGTGGTTGTCAGCTACTATGCCATTGCTCAGGTACTCCACTACACCTGTTGGCAAGGGCAAGGGTTTAGGGAGTTGCCTGGAAAGACAGCTTTGGCCTGGGGATGTTAAAAACCAGAACGTCACCAAGCCACCACGAGATCCAGGTTAGCAAAGCAAACCCCTCTCCTTTGGAAGTCTTCATCAGGAACTCACATCTTTCCTACTTCTTATGGCTGCTTCAGGCATGGGTGTTTGTTTAATGATTCATTTCAGATCTAACTGTGCTTGTCGACACTTTTGTAGGTGCAGCCAGCTCTCCTGGAGTGTCCAACTGAGCACAAAAACTCAGCCACGGGACTCACAGTCTCTTCAGCCAGATTTCCAAAGGCAGCAGTTCCTAGGAAAGCTTTCCATCCATACCTTCCCCGAGGAGCGCAACACAACCCCTTCCTTCAGAGGAAAAAATGGACTTGGACATTCTAAGAAGGTAAGTTAAAAATCAGGCCAAAAAACCAGCCTTACCTGAATCAGGCAGTGAGTTGAGATCCGCACACAGCACCAGAGGGATAGAGTTGGGATCTGCTGTCGGGCTACTGGGCCTGCTTGAGGCTTTCTCCAGGATGTTTTTCAGCTCTGAGACGAACATCATGGTCTGGATGAGTTTCACATCTGAGTATTCGGGGTCCCAGTGCATGTGGGCATTGGCCACGATGAGCAGCTGCTTGTCCACGTGAAGCGACTTCATACCTGCAGAGACAATTTTAGCAGTGAAAGGTTCTGTGAATGCAGCGGGCTCCTGCTTGTTCATACTCAGGGTGTAGCTCCTCAGGGCTCAGGGTCAGACACACCAGCAGATGGGTGTGTTTGGATTGCTTAAACCTGCTGAAATGAAGCCTGTGAACAGCCCGGGAAAGCTCCTTCCAGCCCTGGCATTTCTCCTCTGAAGCTGTGAAAACTCCGGCCATGCAGACAGAGCAGGATGGCAGTTCTACCTGTGTTGGAATTGTCTGCTGCATCTGATCAAACTTTATGAAAATGTGACAGTCAGTCAATCAAGAGGCAGGAAAAGATACCTGATCATCTCCTCCTTCCACATCAGTACTTTAGCACTGACATCTAATCACTGGGGGAGGCTGGAAGGAGTCACTCCAAGGGAGGAAAAGAGAGTTGAAAATAGAAGGTGAACATTGTTGACAGCTACTGGTAAGAGCAAATGTGTGTAAACACAGTGACCTTGGGAAAGCTGAGCTGCTCAAGCAGAATGTAACAGAGCAGGCAAGCAGGGATAAAAGCTCGAAAGGAGAAAACCAAATGCTGGGCATCTTCTTGTGAGCACAACCAGACCATGTCATCTGTGCCTGTCTGAGCTGCATTTGGCTGCAGCACCAAGAGGAACAGCATGGATTGCCTAGGAATAACTGGAGCCTGTCCGCGGAGCTGAGTAGCAGTGAGGACACCGCAGCCGTACTCACTCGCTCCAAACAGTTCCTTGTGCACCTCCAGCACCACGGCGACGCCGATGTTGTCCTTGGTCATGACCCTGTTCAGCATGGCTTCCGAGCCCTCCGAGTTGGCCATGGCCACCTGGTTGAACTCCACCGTGTGCTTCTGCACCAGCGTGAACCTGGGCAACGGGGACGGAACCACAGTGAGCCCCCGTGGCAGCGTCCCCACCTGCAGCCATCCCTGTCTGCTCCCACAGGCTCCCTCTCCTCCAGGCCGCTCCAGACACCACCCAAGAGCTGCATTTTTCTTTTGGGAAGCAGTGAGAACCCACCCTGAGAGGCAGCTCAGGCTTTGGGCCACTTCCATCCTAATGACTGGAAGCTTCTGAGGTTTCAGTGCAATTTTTGAAAGCTGCTGCTGCCCCTTACTTTTCCGTTTTGAAGAATATGGCGCAGCCATCCACATGCTTTTTCTCCTGCTCGGACATGATTTTGGCACGTGACTTGGGAGAAAAGAACCCGTCGTATCCCCGTTCTTTCAAGGCTGGCAGGAAAAGGGTGAAGTATTGCTCCGTTTCCACTTCCTGGAATTGAACACAAACGCCTCAGGCTAAAGAAGTGAAGGAAGCCCTTCCTGGTGCCTGCCCTGGCCTGCGGTCAGAAAAGCTGCACAATCCGTGTCGCTTCCTAGACTGGGAACTGATGTGCATTCCTGGATTTCCTGGCATCCCTCCCAAAGGCAAAGTGACAGGTGTACTTCAAACAGCAGTAGGCCACACCTGATACGTTTGACACTGGAATACCCACACACAGCTTGCATTGGGAAGACCTGGAATTTGCTATCGAGCAGGTGACTATGGTGTTCCCAAGGGAACATTTAATCCTAAAGCTGGAGGTTTGTGTTTTCTGTTTCTGATGGAAAATGCAGTTATTTGGAATTACCTGAAGACTAATGATGTCTGCATCACAGTTGACAATTTCTTCCATGATTCCCTTTTTCCTGTACTCCCAATTGAGTGCCCAAGACGGGCAGTAGCCATAGAGCTGCCGGGTGGCGTATTTATCACACAACACGTTGTAACACATAACTGTAAATGAAGCTGCAGGGAGAGAGAGAAAGAAAGGGAAAGGCTGTCAGCCTCTGGAATTTCTCTCTGGCTTGGACAAGAGTGGCTGGAAGAGCTGTGACAAAGCCCCACATGGAAAAGAAATGCCCAGCATGCTGTTCAGATGACAAAAAAGGTATTTACAGCACAGCCATATGTTAATTTTTCTAGTACAAACAAACACAAATTGCTGTTTCACTCTGATCCAGGAAAACAAAGCCCAAGACAAGTTTCCCAGTGTGTCACCTTGTGAACACAGGGAGAAGAACCACAGATTTACCTGAGGGCAGAATTTGGTCTCGTTCTTTTAGAGTAATCCATGGCCTTGGAGGCAGCTGCTCTGGATGAACTAGAAAAAAATGAAACCAGTGATTAATTCAGAGTTTCTATTTGTAAGTTACAATTTCTAAGTCAAAGTGATGACTGAACAAAAATGTGTTTTGCATCCACAACTCCCTGAGTCTTCAGGGGAGGCAAAAATCATTTAAATGAGTAGCTCTAGTACGGGGAAAAATTGTCATTTATAAGATTTGTGACTATTTTTGTCTCTTGTTTTCAGATTTAGAAGCACCACCGAAATACTCCTGCACATTTAATGATCTGCTGAAGAAGGAGGGGTAAATCCTGGCTGTTCCTGTTCAGCCATCCCTTCTCCAAGAACCTTCATCCATCATTCCTGCAGTGCCTTAACTTGGGAGACAGCGAGTGGCAAAGCAGAGGGCTCAGTTACAGAACCACAAAGCAGGACTGAAGGCAGGTACTGCATGTTCTTAATGGCTTTGGTGTTTCTCGAGCTAAATTTGACATTCTGCTTGCATTCAAATGATTATTTCTGGTGGGGAGAACCAAAATGGCTTCAGCAAGGCAGACTTTGCCCTTGGTTGGTAATTGAAGGGTTTCAAACAGAACAGAGAGAACATTTGGCTGTACCAGGGGAGAACCTTAGAGAGTGCACATCAGCCTCTTCCACTGTGTGTGAGGGTGTGTTTTGGGATACGATTGGAGCCACCTGACAAAAAAACCAGGGAGGCAGGGAAGAAATACTCTCCCTCCAGTGGTACAGAGTCTTGCTTGAGCAGCAAACCCCACTCTGAAAGCCTTTTTGCCCAGCAGATCCATAGGGCTGTACCTGCTAGATTGTCAAGCATGTAGTTCAGTAGCTTTCGGGTTCCGTCTGGATCCTGGTAGAGGCTGAGAATATCTTGGGATAAAGGATTGCCTGCCAACAGTACAAAACAACAGCAGGGGGATCAGCTGCCTGCCTTTCTTGAGGCTTTCCACCCAAAGAAAATCTCCCAGAGTGAGAACAGACAAATTAACTCAGCAGGTTAAAGGGTTTATTTCCCTGACTGCAGATTTGGAACGAGCTCCTAAGGAAGTTCAGCAGCAAATAAGAAAGACAAGCTTTGTTTTCCCAACTGCCTGGTCATTTTTGCTACCAACTTAATGCTTAAAATAACCTGTAAGAAAACCTTGAGGTGATAGAGGAAGGTTTTGAGCCCAGCCCCCCTGAGGATTCCCGAGAACTCGTAGGAATATGGAACTGGAAAGAGCTCACCTTTCAAACCCAGGGTTTGCAGCTGGAAGAGCCGTCCAAGTTCATAAGGCAAAACCCGTAACAGATTGTTATTTAAAAGCAATTCCCTGCAGCAAATGCAAAAACACTCTGGGTGAGTATCACTGCAGGAGAAACTCCTAAGGTGCTGTACACTGCTGGTCCTCAAAGAGAGCACTTTTCACCCCGAATTTCAGTATGGAAGGATATGCCAATCTTCCTGTGTCAAGGCACGACTGAAATACATTCATTAGGGGGAAAACAGCCACAAAACCCACAATGAAACCAGGGATGAAAACAGTGATGTATCAATAATGAGAAAAAAGCCTAGTGAACCCAAAAGTAATTATTAGAACCGAAGCTCTGCACCAACCTGGAGTTTTTCAGGATTATTTGAAATTCAAGCACAGGAAACAAACTGAAACTGTCGGTCCTGATGCTACAATAGAGAGTTTTTGGGAAGTTAACTGGAATAATTCCCCTCACCTGAGAGACACCATGTTTCCTAGTTCTGCTGGTAAACTTCTGAGTTTGTTGGATGACAGATCCAGGTAAACCAGATTGTGAAGCTTGGCAATATCAGGTGGAATGCGAGTAAGGTTGTTGTCATTGAGGTGCAGAGCAGTCAGGTGTGTCAGCGACCACAGCGACGTGCTTAAGCTCCGCACTCTCCCTGAAAGAGGAAAGCAGGGAATCACCTCTTCACTCTGGACACGGACTGCATCTGGAGCGGGCTGGGGCACCAAGTGTGGGAATTCAAACCTCACCCAACTCACCCGAGATCTCTAATTCAGCCCAGTGCGACTTCTTCCCGTTGGCCACCTCTTCCGCTGACATGATGGTGTAAATTCTGCGAGGATCTGGAGGATCATATTTTTCCTTTGGCATCCCTGTTAGTCTGAAAGGCCACCACAACTGTTACTCCACAGCATTCCTTCCTTTCTATCCCGCCATGAGCTGACCTTTCCCAGGGATACCCCACAACAACACGTCCCAGAGTCTGTGCACAATAAATACTGGGCTGCCAAGCAGGTGCTCACACCTGGGCAGAATTCCGGGATGGGAAAGAGCATTTCCTCCGAGGAGCTTGGGGTTTCTGCAGTCACCTGCTGGGTTTCCCAGATTATCCCCCATAACCCACAGAATTGTTTGCTGTGTGCAGAACCTGCAGACAAGATCAGAGCGTTCTGCTGCTCCCAGACTGCTCCCTCCTCTTGCACAGGGAACCAAGGATTGAAGGGAAGGCTCTTAATTTCAACACACAAAGTCCCACTTCTCCACTGCACTTATACAAGGCTTGATATTGCAGTCTGAGGGGGAGTTAGCTCCATTTTCCCATTAACTATCCAGCTTTTGTGTTTTGTGCTTTTTCATGCTCGGGATCAGTCAAGACCTTTGTACTCCTAATGGCCCAGGAGCCATAAAAAGAGCTCAGGTAAAGCTCCCATTTAGCTGTTCTGGGGCACAAAGGGCTCCAGCCCAGAGCAAAATGTGAATATCAGAAGCCTAAGGACGAGCCTGTGCACACCAAATTCACCCAATTGTCCTCACTGTCAGAAGGGAGCTCTGATGTCCCATTCAAAAACCATCCACTTGCCAGGGGACAACAGGGAAAGATTTTATTCCATGCCTCCCTAGGCTGTGGTGCTGAGCAGGACTGTGTGTGATTTAAAAACACCAGGCTAGCCGAGTTTGCTGTTGGCTGGTCTTTCCCTCCCCAGACGCCCAAAATCCACGAGCCTTGATTTTACACAAATCCAAAGCAGCTGCTCCAGAGGACGCAGCTCTTCCCTCATGCAGGCATCTCTGCTACAGCTGGCTGCAGTAGCTGTGAAGCTCTTCAAACAGCTCTAACTTGAACTCGAGGTGACAAGCTGAGGGTTTTGTTCAGCGAGTCCAACTAACCAGAGATCCCATTCCCCTTTATGAGGGTCGAGTCCTGCAGTGTTTTCCAGCTGATGCCGACAGCCAGACCAGCGCTCCGGCACGGAGCAGGAGCTGTCAGGGCTGTCCCCTGCCAAGGGTCTGGTTACAGGGGGCTGCTGCTTCCTGCCCTGACTGACACCCAAGGAAGCTGCAGGGGCCAACGCGGGCCCCACACCTAATTATACCCCCTGTCACTTCCAGGTGAAGTCACACGGCGAGCAGAGCTACGGGGTAAGAGGATTCTGCGCTCACGCTGCCTGGCACGGGGCCACGAAGGGAACCAGTGACTTAAGGACAAGGGATTAGACCTGAAATCTTCCCATCTTCGTTCCAGAACCCCAAAATCAGAGCGGCCTTTCCTCCCCACACACAGGCAGGCTGCGCTTTGGGAGTGGAGTTTTGGATTTTGCTGGATTTATCTTCGCTCTTCAAGTACTGCTTTGAAAGCAGGGAGCACTTACTCCTCACAGGCCCTGCCAGGCCACAAGAGCCCTTTTCCACCTGCCCTTGCTGTTTAATCTGTCAGATCTTAAACTGATCAGTACCCCCACGGCACCTGGACCCGAGACACGTCAAACTGTGCTGTTCCAAACCCAGGATCTGGGTGAGTGCTCTGTGATGAATCCTTAAAACCACGGTGTTGAGACCACCTGAGCCACCCGTGCCCATCCACACCAGCCCACTGATGACCACTGACCCCCTGCCACCATCTGAAAGCCCCAGGATTGCTGCTTGGAGGGGCACCCACTTGAAGGATGTTGACATAGAGCAGTGCAGAGCCATGTGTGGCCATCAGGGCCTTCCAGAGAAGTGAGCCCTGAGCTGGGAGGCGAAGGACACGCACATTTTTCAGCTGTTAGTCACTTCAATATTGCTTTGAAATAGTGGTGAGTCAAACAGGCAGCAGTGTCATTGCCACAGTTACGGAAAGGGGAAAACAAACCTAGATCAAATGCACTTTTTTTTTTTTTTTTCCTCTCCTTCTGCATCACAGCAACATTGAGCAAGACTTGAAAGTCACCGTGTGTAATTTGTTTCTTAGGCAAAAAATGAATTCTGCCTGGGTTCCCAACTCCTGCCATTCCTATGTCCCACTCTGCTTGTCCTGGAACTAAACCAATATCCAGAAATCCCAGCCTGGTGTTGCTCAGTTTTCAGGGAGCTACACTGAGTTCCCGGAATCCGGTAGCCCCAAAAATCCGAGGTGCATCAGTGCAAATTTTGGCAGGTTTTTCTCCTCAAGGCTCCTCTTGGAAAACTTCTGAAGCTACTCAAACTTGCTCTCTGCTACAGATCCAACCCTGTAAACTTAAACAGCGGGACCCTGATTTCGTGTAAATGAAACACAAAATCTCTTCCTGATTTTGAGTAAATTAAAGAAAACCTGGAGATGAGGACATCAGTGCTGTGGATTAATAAGAACAATATTTAAGCTCTGGGGGTTCCTAACGTAACTCTTCGGGTCCAAGTCCATCCCCAAAAATCCAGAGGTGACTGGCAGGGCAGGATTACTCAGCTGGAACCCTCAGTGTGGCCCTGGGTGAGCCTAAGCAGCTCTCTAAGGTGGATATAAAAAAGGGCCAGGGGCAGGTACTGTGTTTCCACCAATAGGTCTGTGCCTGCCTTTTCCTTGGACTTTTGGGGTTTTATGCTGTTTTATTTGCTGGGTTTTTTGTGTGTACGAGGCATGCTGACTATCATTTAAAGCCTGGAGAAAAAAAATGAATAATGGAACACTACTGAAGGTGTGAAGAGTCTCAGAGAGCAAAAGGTGAGCTATTGGGTTGCAGCAGAGGCTTTTAATATGAAGAAATGTTTTTTGGGCAACAAACAACAGGAACTTCTGGGTTTCGAACACACACTCCCTCCCCCAAAGAGTGTAGAAGATGTATTTCTTAAATTACAGTGACCATAAGATGTTTTAAGTTCTTTCACACCTCCATGCACAAATGAGGAGGCAAATGGAGAAGAGCTGTGCCTGCATCCTGCTGCAGCCCTGTGTTCATGGATGCCTGGCACAGCTCCAAACCCTTGCCTTCAGCCCAGTGACATTCTTTGTGATTCTTTATTTTTTTTTTTTTTTCCCCCCTAGCCTCTGTATATGGATGAGTCGAACTGCCAAAGCATTTTGGAAGCAGTCCAGCAGCCAGCCCTGAGTGGCTCTTCCTTGCTCTGAGCCCAGCTGACAGTCCATCCCCTTCCATATGGTGATCCCTCCCAGGAATTAGCGAGCCCGTTGGCTGACGGGGCGTGCGCGTGTGTGCACACACGTTGTCCAACGCTGGGAAGTTGGGCTGAAAGCTGGGAAACAGCACCATTTTTATCTGCTCATCTAAATGTCTATTTGTGTGCTTTGTAACCAGGCCTGAGTGGCTGCAGAGGGGGCACAGGAAGGCTGCTTGTCTGCACTGCTCTGCCTTTAGGAGAGTGTGACAAAAGCCTCCCCATTTTGGCCTCCCCAAGGAGAAGAGAAGCCCAGCCAATACCCACAAATACAAAAACTGGCTTGGAGTACTCTGGGAGGGAGGAAAACCAGGTGATTGTTCAAGGGCATGCTAAGGGGATTTAAAGAAACCTGCCAAGGCTGGGGTATGTGCAGATGGGTTAGTTTAAGGTTAACTATTTGCTATATCCCTATACACAGGATCTAATGTGTATAAATCAGCAAGAAAATATTGGAGAGCAGGGAATTCTGATGGTCTTTGGTGTGAATGTGAGCTTTTTTCATGGTGCTTTCCTGCAGGGATATGTCCAACCACCTCTGAGTACACTGCCTCTCCCAAGAATTCAAGGAGCACCCCGAGTCTGCCAGCCCAGATACTGCATCTTTCCAGCTTCTTATTCCCTGACTGAGGATAGAGATTAGAAGAGAATCAAATATAAATGCCTCAACATGTTTTTCTTATTAAAAAAAAAACCCAGACAACTCAAAAGCAATGTTTGAGGAGATTCGAAGGAATCCCCGAGGAAAGTCTGACACAGAGCACAAGGAAATTCAAGTTTGGAACAGGGAAAGGTGAGAGGAACCACGAACCTGCAGCTGGCAGTAAGTTCAGTGGTGCTGGGATCCCAGGGGGCTCCACATTATCTTTGAGCCCAGAGAAGCACAGACAAGTCACAGAAGCAAACAGCAAAAGCCAAGGGGAGGAGTGGGAAGGGAGGGAATGAGCTGTATTTGATTAATTCCAGAGCCAACTGGCACTCACTTGATGGAAATGCTAATTGTCCCACTGACATACACCCACTAGTTATTCCCCTCATTCCCTCATCTCCTCTAAATGAAGCAGTCTTTTCTTAAATCACAGGTAACACAAGAAAATCCAGGTTTCCACCCTTCCTCTTCCTCCGTGTCACACCTCCGTGTCACAGGACCAGCTGAACTATTTACTGCATGGAAATCCTACACAGCACTACACAGCTGCTTTTTATTGCTGTGCTTGGGTAAGAGTCAGTCCAGTCCTCCCTCCAAAGGAACAGTTCCTGCCCTGCTGGAAGCAGCCTGCTACCTCTCAGGGTGTGCATGGCAACCCCTGAATATCCACATCAGGTCACTGAGTGCTGCCTGCCTTGGTCTGCAGGTGCCTTCTACACATTGTGCTTCCAGAGCAGCCCTTGGGGCAGGCTGCTCCCCAAAATAAGGCTCTGCTCACCAGAAATGTGTGCAAGGGGCTACTGTAGGGCAAGAAGCGTTTCCAGCAGCCAGCCTGTAAATAAATGTCATCAGAAGCCCCCAAAGGGCTGGTTTAAACAGTGTACTTATTTATTTACACAACTATCTTGCACTGTTTCAGAGAAATGACCCATTTGCAATGCTGCCCCATCCCCTGGAGAGTGCTGGGCTTCTAATGAGATCCAGGACAGAGTGGCTTAAAGGATTAGGAACTGAAGTCACCGGGAGTCTGGGGAAGGAAGAAGCCAGCGCTGGATCAAGACAAAACACCATCCTGTGCTCTGGGTATGGAAGAGAAGCAGCCTTGGGTGGCTGCAGCTTAAAGCAGGAGGTTTTCCTAGGGCTGGGGAGACACAAAACTCCCCCCAGCACGAGCAGAGCAAGCTGGCAGTGCCGTGGTATGTGAGTGTCCCCTGAGCCGAGGGGGCAAGAGCTGCTCTGCTGCCAGGGCTGATCCCACTCAGCCACTCCTCAGAAACGACAAAGACCCTGCTCAGGCTGCTGCTGTGAGCCAACACTGTGCCTCACTCAACTCCTCAGGATCAATACCTGGAGAGAAGTCAGCTATTGAGCTGTTTTTTGAGCAAAACTACATGGGCATTACAAATCCGTGCACACTGCAGGCACTCGGGAGAGGTGTTCTCAATGAACCAACCCTAAGATACAGCTGGAATCATCAATACCCTTTCATCCTTCAAAGCCAAGCTGGTGTTAGGAGAAAAGAAATGAGATTATTTCCACGGCCACAGTGTCATCTTCCCTTTTCAGTGGGAGACTGCCAGCACTTCCACAAAATAAGCAAAGCCCAGCAACACTCCAGTTACTCTCCTTCTACAATCCAAAGAAATCTGCCGCTGGAAAACTTAATTCAAGCAGCTTTAGAGTTACAAGGCTTGCCTTGTTCACCCACAGGTAAGTTTGGATGAGTCAAAGCTCAAGATTTTAAAAGAAAGGAGGAGAAAAAAGAAAAAAAAAAGCCAAGGGAAAAAGCACACACCAATAGTGGAAACTGTTTTGCAATCACTGGCACAATAAATGAGCCTTTTCAGTCTGAGCAGGCCACAGGGTGCTGCACTAGTGCTCAAAGTAGCTGGGCTTGTATGCTCAGGAGAAGAGAGAAGGGATCTGTTACCCACCCCCCATTTTATAGGAATAAACCCTGTTCTCCAGAGGGTGTGTTTAAATGTACTTTGCATTTTAATCTCAGAAGAAGAAAAGTTTGCCTGATAGCCCGAGCAAAGCATATTATTTGAATATTGAAAGGCAGTTCAGCTGCTTCTGTATCTGATTATCCCAGTCTTTCCCAGGAGCATTCACACCATGCTTAAACTTCCAAACAGAATCCCAGACTGGTTTGGGTTGCAAGGGACCTTTAAGCCCATCCAGTTCCCCCCCCCTGCCACGGGCAGGGACACCTTCCACTATTCCAGGCTGCTCCAAGCCCCACCCAGCCTGGCCTTGGACACTTCCAGGGATCTGGGGGCAGCCACAGCTTCTCTGGGCAGCCTGCTCCAGAAGAGAGGCTGAACTTGTGTGGGTTCCTCTGTTCAGCCACGTGAAGGGATTTCACCTAAAACCAGGGAATACCTTTGGCAAGTTTTGCTGTAGTTTTTCAAACAGGTTGGTTTCCTGGTATTTCTTAACGTACTGGCAGGTGAGAGGAGAGGTTAATCTCTGAAAGGAAGTTAAAGAAGACAAATGCAGTCCAAAGCCCTGGTGCCACCTGCCCTGCTGTGCAGAAATGGAGAGTAAAGGAAGAGCACAGACAAAGTGGGTAGGTGCAAGAGGCAGGTATGGATTCAGGAATGCTGAAGCCTTGTTGACAGCCTGAGGTTTCCAACCACGTAATTTTCCAAGCAGAAAATACCTGTGAGTTGTACTCATCTCCCCATGTGCAGGGTTGTTTTGTTCAGACCTGCAGGTACCATCAAGTAAATGGCCAATGACTTAAAACTGAATTATTCCCCTTTGCCTGCACGGGAAGCACCTGGGGGGTTCCTAGAGCAGACAGAAAAACACCCTGCAGTTCAGCACAGGCCTAGTCTCAAACCTCCTGCTCTATCCACAGGTCTCAAAATTCTTAATAGATGTGCTTCTCTCATCCACTCCAAACATTCCTGATTCCTCTGATGCACTCCACTCCTTTCCAGTCTGTTGCTCCAAACTAAGGAGGAGGAGGAGGAAGAGGCTCGTTGCACAGGCACAAACACGTCCCTGGAGACTGACCTGC
The DNA here is from genome assembly GCA_013397295.1 of Polioptila caerulea. NCBI lineage: Eukaryota > Metazoa > Chordata > Aves > Passeriformes > Certhiidae > Polioptila > Polioptila caerulea. Next base: position 17,605 of record VYXF01000188.1, read on the forward strand.
TCCCTCCCAGTGGCAAGATGTGACTTGGATGGAGGAAAAAAATGTGAGCCTGGCTCTTCCTGGCACCTGGGACTGTTCCGGTTATGTGAGAAGTCATCTGGCCCTGCTCTCCTTTTGCTTTCTTAACCTTCCAGAACAAAAAGGGATTAAAGGAAAGACGTTCACAAGTGGAAATTTCGGCTGGGCAGTCAGTCATCCTGTGCTGGCTCTTTCCCACTGCCAGGGCCAGTTGTAAATTAATGTAATACAACAAGGAGAAATTGAATTTTAAGCTATAGAGGAAGCAGGAAGAGCAAGGGATATTCTCCACGTGTCGAGGCTGACTCAGGATAAAGGACATTTTTTTTGGTGACATACAGTTTTTTTGTGATCTCTCACAAGATGGCAATATCCAGAAAAGTATCTTTTCTGCTTTCCCCTTTCTCAGTTTTCCTGGGAGTATGCTATGGCAAAAACAGAGCTACAGATCTGAAGGAGGGCTTCAGCACTCTTTTCAGATGGTGCTTAAATCCAGAGCCTTTTGAAAGGGCCTTTAGATTGATTTCTTAGGGAAAAAAAAAAAAAATAAAGCAAAACTAATTTGTGATTAGAAGGCACAAAGATGTTCACTCAGATGGAAGCATTCCTGAAAAGCGAGGGGAAAAACTACCCGAGCAATTCATTCAGCTGCCCTAAAGGGTAAACAGCAAACTTGAACACCATCCACAAATCCTGATTATTATTAACAGCTTGACCAAAAGCTTAGGGGGTTTGTACTTTTCTTTGTACTCCTGGAATCTGATGAACTTAAAGAAATGTGTTTGACACCAAAGCAAGGAGGAGGGTCCCTCTGCAGCAACACAAGGCTAAACATTCCTCCCTCTCCTGCAGCCTGCAGAGCTGCCTCAGCCTAGGAACCTTTTTTGCCTTCATAAAAGCCTGTAAGATGTTGAATTGTGTCTCCCCTTCCAGGCCCTGGGAAGCAGCAGTGTGGGCAGCTGTTGGCTTGCAGAGGAAATTGTGGAGGGACCGGTGGCCAGGAGAAAGGACACTTAGCAGGAGCTTTGCTCTGCATTCCTGTTCCCAACACGGCCTCTGGAGAGGACAGGTGGGTGCTTGACTTGGGAAGGGGAAAGGCCCACGGGACAAGAGCTACCTCCTGTAGTTTCCCAGCTGTAAAAACTGCTGCTGCTCCTGGCTGAGGGCACCAGAGGTTTCCCATTATGCTTTGTTTAGGGTAAGGAATAATCCAGGTTCACATCATCAGGGATGGTGGCAGGGTGTTCTGAAGGATTTGTCTCTTCATGTCTGAAATTTCCCAACCCTCCAGCTGCAAGTGGGGGGAACCCAAAACGAAACTCCTGCTGAAAGGATAATTTTAATTTAGAATATGCACTTACATCCCAGCCTTCTTACCCTGCAAATCTGCATCTGCAGTCCCACAGCCCTTTTAGTCACATTTTTTCTGTCTTTCTCAGGAAAACCACCAAGCTCCTCCCCAGGCAAGCAGAATGGGGAAGACAATACACCACACAGAGGTGACTGCTGAGCACAACTGGTGCTGTGCAGTCATAAACACCACTAATGACTGCCACCAGGAAATGCCAGAGCAGGGGTGAGCACACCCGGCCCCGTCTGCTCCGTGTCTGCGCACGCAGGTTAGAGCTGTAGGGAAATTACTCGTGAGCAACACAGCCAGCAGCTCACTGGGGTTCTCTCCCCATCCCTGGGCTGGGTGCAGCTCCCAAAATCCCTGTGCTCGCTGACTGCACCTCACTTGTAGCTACAATGGCTTGGAGCTGCTTTTGGTTCATCCTGGAGCATTTTTCTGAACGCTGGTTTAACATCTGCCCCTCAAAGGGGTAAAATGTGCTTCCTGTAGAACAGCACAGAGTGCATTTCTGCCTGTCTTTAGTTCTATTTGCCATGACCACCTGCCAAATGGCTTTTTGGTGGTGGCTGAACACTCCTGAAGTTACATCTCTGTAGGGAGATGCCCAGGAGACTGCAAAAGTTGTTCTTCTAAACGGGATTTCCAGAAAGGTTTTCTTCCAGTGCTCTCTTTTATTTAGAGTGACCTCAGTTTGGTGATTGTTTTTGTTTTGGGAGGGGAGTGTGGATTTTTTTTTTCCTCTCCACTCTACGAGAGGAATTTTCTCCCACACAACAGCAGCCAAGCCAGGCCCAGTACCTTGCCACTGGAGGTAAGTGTCACGTAGCCCTTTTGTGAATTTACTAAGCTGCCAACAGAGCCAGTCAGCAAGTTCAGCTAAAGGCCTTCCACGGTGCTCTCTGTGTCCAGCTCCGAGATCTGAAGGCACAAATGGATCCAGCAAATCCTGTGCACGCTCAGTTCTTTTTGCCACCTCCTGCCAGACACTTCAGTTTACTTTAGGTTGATCTTTTTGGGGTGGTCTTGTGGCAGGAAGTTTGATGACAGCCCCGAGGGGCACAAAACACGTGGAAGGAGAGCAGCAGAACTCCAGAAATATTGTCACCACTTAAGGAGCTTGATAAAGAAACCTTTTCTTTTTGGTTGTTTGGTTTGTTTTTAAATCACTACAGGTGAGATGGGGAAGCTGCACAGACAAATCACTGGAACCCAAAGAATTAATCAGAAGGTGAAGTTACACCACACTGTCACTGAACCAAGCACCCAAGCCTTGATTACAGCCTGCCAGCAAGTGAACCACAGAATCTGGCCAGAAAAAAAAAAATATTACAAGAGGCTTAGCATTTAATGCTCTAAAGCACTAAATCCACAGCAAATCCTCCTGAATCTAAATATGCCTAAGACATATTTTAACTTATTTTTTGTAAGTTTTCACAAATGCCACCTTGTGCTCCCAAAAAACTAAGCTCCACTTTTACTTTTGCTTTCTCAGTGGTCTGCAAATCAGGTTACATCCTGTGCCTCGAATGCCCTTTTGGCACTCCCAAAAGCTCTTTCCAATAAACAGTAAGCAAGTAAAAAGTAAGCACATATTTGGATTTATTTCCCCTTTTAAACCCAAGTAACCCAAAAGTGTCCAGCAGATTACAGCTGATGGAAGCAGAACTTCTTGGGGGCGGTTCAAGAAAGTTTGCCTGGAAATTGTGCATAATTTTATCACTTAAAACCTCGGGGAAGGTTGTAATAAGAAAAAAGAAACACATCCCCCAGTTTGTGCACATTGACTGAAACAGAAAACCCAGCGGCTGCTGTGATCTACCCAACTCTAAGTTTTAATTCTTGCTGGTTTAGATTTAAATTAAACAGAGGCTTACCCAGCGTGGAAATTAATTAATTTTTCTCCACTGGTGCTTTTTCATTCTCCTAACAGAGTCCACACACATACCCTGGGATCACTTTCTGGCTTATTTCTCCTAGGACTGGTGTGAAAGCTAAACTTGGTCAAAAGCCTGCCTGGCTTTTTGCAAAACCATGACTGTTAATGGAAAACAGCAAAATAATCCCAGTTCATCCCACGAAATGGAAGTTTTATCAACACCTTCCAAGGGAAAGAAAACAGCCATAACATCACTTACTTCCACAAGAGAATTCCCACTGCAAATGTGATGGGGCTCCTACAGATTCTGGGTGGGAAGAGGAGAGCCACACATGGCAAATACACCCTTCCCTTGCCAGGCAGGCAGACAAATGCCCGGGCAGGCTACATCCCTGGAAGCGGCGCTGCCGGCAGGGACAGGGAGAAACACCCTTTAGAGAACGAAAACAAGCTCTATCAGTAAAAGTGCACTTGTGCAGATAACTGCTCCTGCAGTGGGGCTCGTGCTGGCACAGCGCTGTCGGTCACGGGTCACGCTCCGGCACCGCGCGCACACAGAGCCGTGCCAGCAGAAGCTCGCCGCGCACTCCCGGCGGGAAACTCCGCAGCCACCGGCACCGACCTGCAGAGTTCTGCCTTTGGCCTGCTGCAGCCGAGGTGAGATGGTCCAGCAGCCTGCTCCTGGAGAGTCTCACCCCTGACACAGCAGGGCCTGGCCCTCCAAGGATGGGAGAAAACGGAACTTTGTGCAGGAGCGCCTATGGGCCATTTACAGTGAGTTTTTATCCTTCAATTAAATGCACAAACTAAATGAAAAAAAGAGCCCCTGTAGGAAGAGATAAAAGGGAATAAATTAAATTGTGCTGTACTTCAGCACTGGGAGCAGCCCCCGCTTTTAATAGTAAGAAGGGAACAAAACTGAAAGCGTTTAACAGGATTTGTTTAGCAGACAGCAGAGCACTGCAGAATTTCCCCTGTGCCGTGAAAGCCAACAGGCACACTGCAACGGGGCTTTAGGCACCCTCAGTCACCTCTGGAGGAGACTGAACGCCCGGGCTGGAGCTCCAGCACAGCTTCTGTTTGGGTGAACCAACACAATCCTGCGGGCTGGGCGCTGTGCGTGGTTATTCCAGAGCACGGAGCAGCCAGGTGTCAGCAGTGCACGCCGTCCATCTGCTCTGGAGCAAAACTCTAAAATCAGGCTGGAAATGCCTCCCTGGGGGGCGGGGGGGGAGCAGGGCTCTGTCCAGGACATCAGGTGCACAGCCAAACTGAGCGTCCCGCCAGCCTGGATCTGCCGGCAGGCACCGCCAGCGCCTGGCCGTGCCTGTGGGTGCTGCCTTCCGGGACAGGGATGTTTGGCAGGACCACTTTCCCTATTTCTCACAGGGAGAACGCAGAAATAAAACCACTGGCAGTGCCCTCTCTGTAAAGGCCGTGCTCGGCCTCCAGGAGAACTCTCCGGCCCTCCAAACTGGGATACAGGATGATACAACAATGATTCTAGGAATTCCCTGGGTTGTGTCACGACGTCGTTAGGAATGATGTGCTATTTTTTTTCTTTTTAAAAATAAACACATTACCATCGCTTTCATTATCAGCTGTGTCTACACACCATGATCAACTTCTGGGTGGGTGTTTGCCCCTCCAGCTCTGAGCTGTCACAGAAAGGGGAGGGCACCAATATGGATTTCATTGTAAAAAATTCCCTGCTTAACCAAGGCCGTGTAAAATCCTTATCAGCACAGCAACTCAGGAGAAGTTGTACCTCCCCAAAACAAATACTCAGCCTATTCAAAGTTTCCAAAAGGGCCCGATAAAACCCACTGGTCCAAAGATTCCCAGAAGGTCAGATGAAACGTGGTGTGGCTGGGAGCAACAGAGCCCTCCACCACTTTTACCAGGAGCACTTCAGTCTAACAAGCGAGGCCCAGACTGTGACAAAACTCAGCGTTTAAGTGTGCGCCTTCCTTTCCAAGCACCGCCGCCTGGGCTGGCAGCCCAGGTTTTATTGCAGGTGACACTCCTGTCATCTTCCTCCTACGGAACTGCTGCGGACCGCTGAGAAACCACGGGGAAAAGGCGGCGAGACCGGAGTCTCCCCCAAACGCCCGAGCCCCAAAAGCACCCGCACCTCAAACGCGCCCTCACCGACACGCTGGGGGTCACCCACAGCGCCAGGCCAAGGTCCCATCACGGCACCAAGGGACCGGGGCCCCACGGCCGAGTGTCGCCCGACAGCCATGGCTCACCTCACGCCTGGGATTAGTCCCGGCGCTGAGGTTCACCTCGAGGCTGGGATTTACCCCACGGCCGGGATTCACCCCACGACCGGGGTTCACCCCATAGCTGGGCTTCAACCAACGACCGGGGCTCATCCCGTGGCCGGGATCTGCCCCACGGTAGGGGTTGGCTCCTCGACCGGGGTTCGTCCCACGGCTGAGGCTCACCTCACGGCCGGGGTTCACTCCGGGGCCCGGGCTCACCCCACGGCCGGCATTCGTCTCACGGCCGATCTTCCCCCCGTGCCCGCAACCGGCCCCACGAGCACTGCTCGCCCCACGGCCGCC